>CAJNIZ010019380.1:25867-55655 GCA_905231905.1 Symbiodinium pilosum
GGGTTATAGTTTAATCTTGATTTAGACCTTAGAAGATAGGGACCATACCATGAGGGGGGAGGGGGGGGGGGAGCCCGCCGGGGCGTGACCATAGAGAGGGGTAGAAAAGGTAATGGACAAGAAAATGGAAGCGACTATGACATTCATCCAGAGCTCTGCAATCTGCTTGCTGGTCTTGGTTGACATGCCTACCCTAAACCTTAAACCCCAGACCCTAAGCCTAACCCTTAAACCCTAAATCCTAACCCTGAACCCTAAACCCTAAGACCCTAAACCCCCTAAACCTAACCCTTAAACCCTAAACCCTCAACCCTAAACTCTGAACTGACAGGGCGCGTCTCCATCCTCTCCCGATGGCTTGAGGCAAGGACGTAGTTCCAGCGGCTTGCTTGGCTGCGCTTCTCGTTATTTGAGCTATAGTCTAAACTTCGAGTATCCCCCTTAATATTCCCCATAATTTTGGATTTAGGGTTCAGGGTTTAGGGTTTAGCGTCTAAACTCCTAGTTTCCCCCTTGATATCCCCTATAGTAGTCACCCACATGATCCCCTATATAACCCCCTTTAAGGAGTTTCGATTATGTTTCCTTGCACCCAGGAAAATGATCCCAAGGACCCGACAGCCTGCATCATGTGCAGGCGGTCCACGTCCATGGGAAGGATGCGTTCCAGGCCGAGATCTGTTAGCTTCGGCCCCGATGCGCTGCTCTGGGCTCAGTGAGTCTTCTTCTGTGGTGATGCGGCTAGTTTCCACGGTGACTCTTTCGCATTTGCGTACCCCCTAGCGGCCGCACTACGAGACGCACCGATAATTCTGAAAACAGGGGTAGTGGCGCAAGATCCAAGATGTGAGACTGGAGCTTGTGCCATCCTTTGGAGGTCTTTGCTATGCCCTTGTTCGGAAGACCTGCAATGTGGGCATTTAAAGGTGTAAAAGCTAACACTTGAGAGGCAGAGAAATGTAGGAACCCCAACAGAAGAAACTCATCTTGGATTGCAGCAGAAGTTGGCACTGCATGCCGAAGCACAGCAAGTGTAGTGGTTATAAGAGAGAAGAAAACGGAAACTACAGGGATTATAGGATATGTATTGGTGTATATTAGGGTTATGTCAGGGTTATATTGGGGTCATATGGGGATAATGGAAGAGAAAATGGGCGCCAGCTTTTTAAATCAACCGTATTAGGGTTGCCTCAGGAGCAGTATGGAAATGGTAGCAAGTGCACTTTGAGGGAGCAGCTTACCCCGACTTAGGGGGTGCCATTTATGCATGGGCTTAGGGTTTAGGGTTTAGGGTTTAGGGTTTAGGACTGAGTTTTCCTGTAGAATTCCCTAGACTTCCTCTAATGTCCTGCTACGGTTCGCTAGATTCAGCTTCAGGTCCCCCTAGGTTTTCCTTAGAGTTCCATGGATTTCGCCCAAGGTTCCCTTAAATTTCCCGTAAGGTTCCCGTAGACTTCCCCTACATGCCCCCTAAGGCTCCCCTAGATTTCACCTATGGTTCCCCTAAGGTTCCCCAAAGTTTCCCTCTTATGGCTTCTCTAAATCTCCGTAAGGTTCCATTAGATTCCCCGCAGATTCCCCTAGAGTTCCTATGGATGTCGCGTAAGGTTCCCCAAGCTTTCCCTAAGGTTTCCCTGGACTTCCCCTAAAACTCCCTGGCTTTCGCCCAGAATTCCCTTACGGTTCCCGTATGTTTCCCAGATTTCCCCTAAGGTTTCCCTGGACTTTCTTCCAGGTTTTCCCAAGGTTCCTCTAGTGACTCTTCTAGATTTTCCGTGGATTTCCTTCAACGTTTTGCTGGGTTTCCCTGAAACTCCTCTAGATTCGCAAGGTTGCTCTCGATTTCACCCAGTGGTTCCCTTAGAAATTACCTAAGGTTCGCCAGATTTCCCCTCAGGTTCCAGGCTCCCTTGGTTTCCCTAGAGTCCCCCTAAGGTGCCATTAGACTTCCCCAAGATTTCCATGTCAAATTCCCCTAGATTTTCCTCAGATTCTCCACCTCAGGTTTTCCTGGGCTTCCGCCTAAACCCTAAACTCTAAACCCTAAACTCTGAACCCTCAACCCTAAACTCAACCCTAAACCCTAAACTGTAAACCCTAAACCCCTAAACCCTATAAACCCTAAACCCCTAAACCCTTCCCTCCACCCCAGGGGCAGCTCCTGGCGTTTGGAGCTGACGACCAGCTCCGGGGAGCTGCTGGCGCAGCCGCAGGGCTGAAGGGGTTTGGGGGGGGGTTTAGGGTTTAGGGTTTAGGGTTTATACCCAGACCCCCTAAAGGATCCCAAAAATGGAACCCCCCCATAATCCCCTAGTTTCCCCAATGTAGTAATAGGTTCATATTGGGGGGGTTCCATTTTTTGGATCCTTTAGGGGGTCTGGGTAGTCCCGGGTTTAGGGATTAGGGTTTAGGGCCCCCCTTAAGTAGATAGAATATGGGGATTTAGGGTCTAGGGATTAGGGTTTAGGGTCCCCCTCAGGTAGATAGAATATGGGATATAGGGGGCCATAGGGGGATCTTGTTATAATCTACCCAGAGCCATATTCTATCTACTTAAGGGGAACTATAATGGTTTAGGGTTTGGGGTTCATAGGACTTGGGGATAGGGTTTATAGGGTTTAGAGTTTATGGGTTTGGGTTTTAGTGTGGTCGTTCGTTTGCGGGCCTTTGGTTTGGGCTCCTGTTCCTGCACGCGGGAGTCTCATGTGGGTTCTTAAACGATTGGATGATGTTTCTCCTGAGGGCACCCAGTTCAAAGAAATCCCATGTTGAGGGGCAGGCTTTGATCAAACCAAGCAGTTAATTGATTGCCACTGTTAATCTGGATGCCACATCGGTATCTTCAAATCTTTCAAAACTAGGGATTCCTCCTGCCTACCCCAAAGCACCATAGTCCATGTTATTGGGACCACCCCTAAACCCCTAAACCCCTAAACCCTAAACCCCTAAACCCTTAACCCGTAACCCTAAACCCCAAACCCCTAAACCCTTCACCCTGAACCCTAAACCATCCCAAAGAACAGGTACAGTTCTGAGAAGCCCGCAAAAAAAAACAATCTGAGGTCAGCGTGCTGCAGAACTGGGAAGCCGGAAGCTTAGCCAGCCTCCGCACCAGAAAGTAGGGTGTAGGGTTCAGAAGGTGCGTAGGTTTGGGGCGTAGGAAAAGTGGTGTAGGGTCAAAGATTTAGGGCTTTAGGGGTTTGAAGGTAATTTAGGGTTGGTAGTCTATTGGTCCACACTGAACATGAGATCCCTGTGGCTCCATTTTCTGTTTCAACACGATCTTACTGCTTTCGGGCTAACATTGGTGTTAGTGGGATTCTTGTGGGGTTCCACGTTAGTTCGGGGAAGAATGCGTGAAGAAGTGCCCAGGGTTTCTTGTCAAGATTGAGGCTCGAATGATGCCTTCTACCCTAGCCTTGGCAAGCCCTCATTCATTGGTAGTTGCGGGAAGCAATCGTCAAGGAACACTGTACGTACTCAATGTACGTACATGTTGTATCCCCCAGAACGGCACCACCAGAAAGAAGCAGTATACGGGCAGTTTTGCTTTCGAGGAACTGTACCAGGAACAAGAAACATAAACACCCTACAGTACATGATCCCAGCTTCCATTCATGAATTTCATAATCTTCTTAGTCTTGTCCATTTCATTCTCCATTATTGGGGCAATACCCCCTTCAACCCTATATGAATAATGTATGATCTCCCGATATAACCTTGTATAATCCCATAAGCCCTAGGGCGAGTCCCGAGTGGAGCAGCTGCCCGTCTTTCTCCCTCATGACCTCCACTGGAGCCTGGCTCCCAGCAATCCCAGCAAGTTGGGTCATATAGGAGTTACAATGGGATAATAAAAAAGAAAATGGAAGCTGCTATAGTATATAGGGGTAACATTGGGATAATAGAAAAGAGAATGGAAACTGCTATAGTATATAGGGGTAATATTGGGATAAGGGAAAAGAAGGTGGAAACTAGTATAGTTTGTCAATATGCTGAGTCTATTCGGTGGGGCTCACACCAGGGATCCTCAATTTCTAGTAGGGTTTAGGGCTTAGGGGGTCGGTTGGCGATCGCCGAAAGTTGATATCATTGTCTCACTATCAATGAGCCTTGATGTAGTGGGGTGAGTATGTAGAGATGAGAACAGCAGCCCTGTCCAGTTGTTCTTTCAGCTCCTGTACAGCTCAAGTCAAGACTTGAATACAAGCTGGCCAGTCTTACAATTACGTAGTCGCCCAACACGCCGTAACACGCCACGGTATATTTTGCCCAGTTGCTGGGTCTGGGGCTGGAGCAGATGAGAAGCGCACGCTGAGGTGAATTATGCCACCTTGCGGCGCAACACGCAGGACCCCTTGCAGCTTGTGACTGTCATCTGCTGTCAAGTTGGGGCCGGGCCCCAGGCGTTCTGTATTTAGGCCCGTGGGGGGCCTCGGAGATTATTTTCTGGTAGATGCTTTTCAGTGCTATAAGCCCTGCAACGTCGCGTGTTCGCGTTTCTGGTCCTAGCAGGGAGATCAAGACCGTACGTATCTGTTTTGGGTGCTGCGCTGGTGGTTTTTTTATAGAAATAGACACCATTTACTGTGAGGAGGGCTATGAGCTGGTGACCCCAGAGCGCACCATGCACTTCTGGGGCTCCTTCGACCACCATGCCGTCAACATCACTGATGAGGCACTTTCCGGCATGGAGTCTGCAGCATGTGCGATACATCTGGCTTTCCTAAAATTTGGGGCAAATTTTTTTAGAGTCCCATTAATCAGGACTATCGTATGTTGGGGTCTATATTTGCGTCCCCCTAGTTCGGGAAACTGCCATATGTTGCGGGCCTAGCCAGATTCGGACTGTTCTGGACTCCATTGCATGGGTCAGGAGTCACGAAACAGCCCAACCCATGCAGAGACCAATTCTCTAGAAAAAATATCCTGATTCTTCAACAGACTCCGTCCCTAAATGACCATGGGGTCCTCAAGGGTATTTGGAGGGTTAGGGGACTTAGCAAGTAGGTTGATAACCCCTACAATCCACATAGTAACCCCAGTTTTCCCCATTCTTAACCTCCTTATTAAGTCCCCTGACCCTCCCAGTACGCAACTATCCCTATAGACCCATTGTTAATCTCACTTTCCATTTCTTGTTCCAGTTGTTCTTATTCATTTGAATCTCCGTTACTGGGTTCATATGTCCTTAGACCCTATGCCCTGAATTGTAGTTTCCATTTCTTTTTCCATTAGTACTACATGGTAGTTTCCCTAACTAATTAAGGGGGCCCCAATATAGACCCCAAAATACGATAATCCTGATTATAGGGACCCCCAGAATGGTATCCCCAATTTTTGGGAAACCCTCCACATAAGTTGGGGTAAACCCTAAACCTCTAAACCCCTAAACCCTAGACCCTTGGCTTCCTGTGATATGGGCTGCATGTTTGGTAAGGAAAGTGCTTGCCCTGGGGTGCCGCGAAGGTTTGATGTGTGATAAAAGCTTTCAAGGAGCCTGTGTGTGGGTTGTTTTCGCTCTTGCGCAACTGCGCCTTCTGACCTGTAGCAGGCGGAAAAAGGAGCTGCAAAACAAAAATCCTAAACACAACGACCCCACTTCGAGCAAACCCCCTCGTGCCGTCCACGGCCAGGCTGGGAAGCTGCTGGCCACCACCGAACTCTGCGCTGCAGAATGGGACCCTACGGGAGAGCCGCCTGACTTAGGGTTTAGGGGTTAGGGTCTAGGGTTTAGTGTTAGGGTCTGACAACTCCCGGAATTGGTGGGGCAGCTGATATTATCATAACGATGAGGGTTAGTATTTCAATTTATGTTGATATTCTTGTTATTGTTTTTCACTATGTTTGTTCTTAATATTATGGTTGGGCTTGTGAGGTTTTTAGGGTTTCTGAGTAAAGGTTTTTCTCGAATGCGTAAAGCCTGTCTTTTCTGTCTGGGTGGCCCCCAAACGGGCCTACATCATCTTGGCGTTATCGAAGTGTATCCCAAATTTTCGGACGCCGCTGGTTCGGATCTGCGAGGTGTTTCACCCACATTCGGGTGCAGTGTACTTTTTTCATCTGCATGCCTGAAGGGTTCAATCTGAGGTTCTACCGCCTGCGGGTGGCGCCACTTGTGGATGTGGGCTTGCTGCTTTGCAGCTTGGTGTGCATCGACCAGGCCGGCACTGACATGGTTGTTATATGGGGATATAGTGATAATGGAAAGATAATGGAAACCACTATATATAGTATATCGGGGCCATCCAAGCATTACTTCAAGACTTGGTCGACATAAGGTTGCCTGTAGCAAGCTTACCACAAGCACCCACAAAGACTCAAAGCAGAAATGCAATGTCCTTCTTATATATATCCCTGTATACCCCTTTTCAGGGACCTAGGGTTTCCATTTCATTTTCCATTTGCTTTTCCATTTGATTCTCCATTATTGGGGTAATATCCCTATACATATATATATATATCCCCATATACTGTCCTTCTTGGGGACAGACTAGGAGCTGCAGCAGGTGGCGGCCCTCGGGCGGCGCACATAGCCCTGGCCAGCAGCGCCCGGGCAGTCATGAGGTCCCTGCCTTACTCATACGGATTGCTGGATTGCTGTAAAGGAACTTAAATTAAGTTACTATATTGGGGAAACCCAATTTTTTACCATACATACCTATTATGGTAACTTAATTTAAGTTCCTTAACAGCAACCCAGATTGTGTTGGTGCCTTGCCACATGTCAATCCAAATAGTGGTTACCGCATCCCAGAGTCGAGCAGCTAGAGTCGCGCAAGAGCGACAGAAAAGCCCAGCTTTCTCAGAGCTACTGAATTGAATACCTTGAGCTCCGGAGGATTTCGTGAGGGAGCTCAAGACGGCTATAGTAGTTACTGATGATGTGAGGAGGCAAAATCTGCAAACTCACGTCGCGTTCAGCTTGTCCTGAACGCATCATTTGCACGTCCCTCATTTGAACTGTGCTGAACACACCTTGCCCGTGCTCTCGGCCGTTTAATTCACCCTACTTGCAGATCTGGAACACAATTTCTACATAGTATAGCCTAAACTCCTTCAAGGGGGGTTATATGGGGGATTATATAGGGGACTACTATAGAGGTTACTAAGGGGGATACTAGGAGTTTAGACTATGGCTCATATAATGCATCTGTTGGAGAGAGAATCAAACGGCTGCGTGCATCGTGTGCCCGGCACAGGGCGCATGTATCCTTTTGGTGCAAGACTTGGGGCCTGGACATTACAGACATTTGTCACTCAGTGCTTGTACCGCGCTCAGCTCATCACTGCTAGGAATTTCAAGGCATTCGTCTTCATGACAAAACTTTGATGATCTTTTTGTGTAATTGTTGCGATGGATGCTGAGCTCAGCGCGTTGGCCAGGAACATGCTGTTTGGCTTACAAGAAGCTCTGCAGCTTGTCGCGTCTCTGACAGTGTGGTGCTCACAGTATCGCAAACCTTACGTGTGCGCCTAGAAGCAAAATTTCCATTCAATTATTTCCTTCCCCACAACTGTGAGCCTCAAAGCCATGTTTCCTGGAGCACCAAGCTCCTTTGAATTTCCTCTGCGCACTGCCAAAAGGGAGCGTCGCTCTGCTGCTATAAGCCATAGTCTAAACTCCTTAAAGGGGGTCATATGGGGGATTACACAGGGGAGTATTTCAGGGCGTATTAAGAGGGATACTAGGAGTTTAGACCCTAAACCTTGAACCCTAAACCCTACATTACATAGGGCTTATTCAGGGGGATCCTAGGAGTTTTGACTTTGGCTCATATGATGCCTCATGTGATTTGATATAGGCACCTCTTGAAGGCCGGCATGTTGCCAAATTTACCGTTACTATAGTTCTTATTCGTACAGGGTTTGGGGGTTAGGGTTTAGGGTCTCTATTACAATTACTGTTACTGTTACTATTACCATTAGTATTATAGAGTCTATGTACCCCAGTACTGGAGAATCAAATGGAAAAGAAAATGGAAGATGAAATGGAAGCCAAAAAGATTCTGCAGTTTGTTCATGCAGGTAGTTGTAGCTGAAAGCAAACTTGCCTTGAGGATGCGAAGATGTACTCCAACAGGGCAGCAGCGCTGACCAAGTTGCTAGCGTGCTCCCAGAAGATATGGGCGTTTCCCTTTTGGGGGGATCCCATAATGAGGATTATAGTATATTGGGGTCTATATTGGGGTCCCCCTATTTTGGGGAACTACCATATGTCGTGAAGTGGGACCTGCTCTGCTCTTGCGGCGCTTCAACTTTGACGTCGTATCGCCACCCGCACGCAGGTATCCGGATGCTCTCCGAGACCTGGATGAGTGCCTGAAGCTGGACTGGCGCTAGCTGATGTGTCCGCACTTGAAGACCTTGTAGCAAAACAATAGATGCGTTGTCAGACGTACTGGGTAGTTTCCATAAGTAGGCGGACCCCTGTACAGACCCCCATATATTACAATTTGCAACACGAAGACCTTCAAAATGATACCCCGGCAATTTGCGGAAACCCCCACTTCTGTTTGAGGACCCGACCTTCGTCAAGGCATACTCACGGAAAGGAGCAGCGTAGCTCGGCGAACAGCGGAGGGCGCAATCAGTAGAATCCTCCCCCTAATGTTAAACCTCCCCACCCCCCCTAACATTAAATATTTCCCGTTGTAGTATCTTGGTCATATTCGAAATTAGGGGGTTGGGGTGTTTCAAATTAGGGGCAGGGGATTAGGGCTTGATTGGGTTTATATAGGCTGGGGGTATAATGGGTTATTCTGAACGTAATAGGGGCTGTACAGGGCTATATGGGGGATGATATTGGGATAGTGTGAACCAGATGGAAAAAACATGGAAAATGAAATGGAAACTGGGAGTGCAAGTGATTTGCTTGAGCCCCTAAACCTTAAACCCTTCTTGAGGCAGGAAGTTTTCAGGTGCAGAAGCAAGACCTTTGGCGCCGTTTCATCGCAATCAAAACAACACCTTGCACCAGCAAATATAGTAAATGCCATGAACAATGCGTTCCTTTTTGCCAGCAGGCGCGCAGGCAGCGAAAGCAGAACAACAACAACAACAACAGCAACAACCACCACCCTAAACCCTAAATCCTAAACCCTAAACCCATCGGAAGCTTACTTTGTTGAAAACCCTTGAAGACTTCTTACGCGCCTTTCAAGATTCGAGCGCTGTTAACCAACTCTCAGACTTCTGCATGCTACACTCACTTCTTCGGAGCTCCAAACCTTTGGACACTCCAAGCCATTAATTGTTGTAAACGCAGACCGAAAAATCCTACCTTTCTTTCGCCAATGGTTTCACAGAGACCTGAGACATGAAGAATGAGCAAAATCTCACCTGAAACAACCCAAAATGGACCTGGAACTTTCGGAAAGCGCTCTGCAAGCTACCTTTGTGCGGAAAATTGTGCTGCATCAAAAGGATGCAGCCTGGCTTTACAGGCTCCAATTGCGCTCAAGTTTCCGTTTGATTCTCCACTATCCCAATGAAACCCCATAGAACCCTTTGTAACCCTAAACCCTTTGTAAGCCCTAGATGCAGCTTTTGGAGCTGAGGTCTCCCCAGAAATGCGACCCAGGTGTTTCGCTTGTATGAGATGCATCCTCTGGAGCGGCAGAAACCCTGTAGCATTATTATATGGATTAGTATATGGAATATTATATGGATTATGGGATTATTATATGGATTATAGGGGTTATTTACTGACTAAGTCCCCCTGCCCCTCCAAATCAAGTTTTGCATCTTCTTTTCAGGCTCTTCTCAAGCGTGAGGCCCTTTGAGCTTCCCAGAAGGCTTCTAAATTTTCCTTTTTTGAAAGGGTCGGCATCTTTGCGGTCAAGCTAGTGATTACGAAGAAGGAACAGTTGAACAGTTGCCAACGCATGGAGCTGTCAAAACGCATATAGGAAGTCAAGGGTTTTTACAAGAATGTGATGAATGTTGCAGCGAGTGCTTGACAAGGCACTTCTTCATGAAGGAGTACCACAAGTCATTGCAGGCTTACGAGCAAGGACAGATAGATTGTAGCTTGCAGGTCCAGTATGCCATTGTTGGAGCATGACGTCCTGTAATTCGGCCCAATGGTTTCCAAAGTGTGTGCGCGTGGCTTTCTTTTTGAGAGGGGGCTGGGCCACGGGGCTCAGGACTGAAGCTGGACCCTGAAAACCAGGAGCTTGCGTTTCGCAAGATGTCTTGTGCTGTTGTGCGACGGGGCCATAATATACCAGAATATATGATAACAATATGCTATAACATACAATAATATATTAATATGCTATATCATACCAGAATATACTATAATGATAACATACCGTAATGTACAAAAATATGCTATACCATACCAGAATATACGGTAATATACTATAATATGCTATAATATGCTATGCAGGATAATTGCCTTGTTTGCAATGGTTCAGACCCAGCAAGCAGTGGGACCATGGGTCCAGGGAGGAACGATTTAGTGTTTAGGGGTTTAGGGCTTCAGGGTTTAGTAATTTAGGGTTGAGGGTATAGGGGTTTAGGGTGTAGATTTTGGGTCGTCCTTATACGCATACCCCCCAAAAAGCGATATTCCTTCTCATAGATATCCTCAAGCAGGGAAGTCTAACCTTTGGAAACCCGGGAGGTTCTCATAAGGATACTTGCGCAGCCCTAGTTTGAGAAATCCGCACCCTAAACCCTAAATCCTAAATTAAACCCTAGGTAAATCCTAAACTAAACCCTGAACCCTCAACCTGCCTTCTTGAGGAGTGCAAGCAGGGCCGAGACCAGGTCCTAGCAAAGATTAGCGAGACCTCGAGAAGTACCGAGGTTGGTGGCAAGTAAGCTGTGGCCTGAAGTCCTTGAAGGGGGTTACATAGAGGATTCTGGAGTGGAGTATTCTAGAGGTTATTAAGGGAAATACTCTTTCAAAAGTATGTAAATAAAAACATGGCCCAAATTTACCAAAAATAGCCTGAAAGACCATTATTCTTAGTGTCATCAGCGCTATTGTGAGAATTTCGCAAAGCACAGTAGCTTTTGTTGGCCTGCCTGTCGCAGGTGTAGTAAGTTGCAAGCTGTACCCCCGCAACATTCTGTCCTGGCTCAGGCATTATAGCTTAGCAGCAGTCACAGGCGCCTTGCGTGTATCGGACGTTCAGTAAGCATGCGGCGAAGACCGCCAAAGCCTAGCCCCTGGATCGCCACCAGACGCGATGCGACTTCGAGAGACTTCAGAGCTAACGTGGCTTTATGTTTGCTTGTGGGCCTGGTGCTCGCCAGCAACCAAAGCTACAACTTCTTCCTACCGACAGAGCCAGACAGCGCAACCGCGCGACGAGCGCTGGCCACCGAGTCCACCAGCGAGGTGGCAGATTGGCGGAGACCACCCGGCGCCCCCAAACCGGATCAGCGCTGGGGCTTGTGGCCAGCCCTTCCAATAGCCCCGTACGAGCGCCGCGTGACGCTGCGCTACGAGGTCATCCCAGGCATGGGGGCACAAGCCACGTATCAGCTTTTCGTAAGTGGGGATGCACTGGGATGTAGGAACCCTAAACAACGAGGCATGGGCTGATGCTTTGCCCTGTGAGGTGAACTGTGGACCTTCGAGCAGAAGCAAGGCATCTTGTACATCCACGTGCCCATTCGTATGACAGTATATCGCATGCAGACCAGACGGGGGCTCTTCGTGTATGCTCCAGTCGCTCCCACTGACGAGTGTGTCAGATTACTGAGGGAGCTGGAGGAGAAGTATGGAGAAGTGGCCTACATTGTTCTGCCCACCGTAGCAGTGGAGCACAAGTACTTCGTAGGGCCATTCTCCCAGGCCTTTCCAAGGGCCCAGGCGGGAAGAGAGTTTTTGGCAATATTCCACGCAGCTGCACTAGTAACTAGTATGTGGCTGCAGCAATATGTGCTAGAATAGAAAGAGGGACCCCAATATAGACACTAATATGTTATGATCATCATTAGCTATCAGGGTTTTTTCGTCCATATATAGGCCCTATATAGCCCCAAACCCTATAATCACTAGACCCTGAATAGTAGTTTCCATTTTCTTTTCCATTATCCCTATCTAACCTCTATAAGAATATATCCCTATATCCCTCAGGTGTGGGTATGCCCCGGGCAGTTTTCTGTGCCGCTGCAGCTTCCTCTGCAGCTGCTGGGCTTTCCCTGGGATTCACGCCGCCTCCGTACGCTTCCAAAAGCCGGTGGGGCTGCAGGCAGCAGCCTCAGCAAACGCTACTCACCTGAGTCATGTTTTGAATGGGGAAAGCGGACATTGAAGTCCCCAACGTAGAGTAGGATCACATCTCCCTTTCTTCATAAAACACATTTCCATTTCTCAAAGCAGAGACCAAAGCACTGCCTGCCACTCGCACAGATCTCGCAAGGCTCAGACTTGCCGGAGGACTGGCAAAAGGAAGGGTCTGCGCCTCAGCGCGCGGTAAGTTGCGGAGTCCTGTCGGGAAGGGGGGGGGATTTCGAAGTTCCTAGAGTGACGACTATGCTGGTACGCAGTGTCTTGATATCTATGCTTGGCCACCTATTTGTGGAAACCCCCCTTATGCCGGGGCCGAGTGATTGTGCATGGTGGCGAATGCGAAGTCTGCCATCTCCGGCCAAAGCGTGAGAGGCTGGACTTTCGCATACTTGGACCTGTTGGCAAAGACCTGAACAACGGGCCTTTTGCTGAAGCAGTGGGAGCCTAAGAAAGAATGCAATCAAACTTGCTTCGGCCTGCATAGCTGTGCTAAGGGTCAGTGGCAACTTGAAAAATACAAACATCCACCAATCAAGCAAGCAAACAGTAAACTTCAACATTGACATGCAGCGTCCACAGGGGTGCGCCTGCCTTTGTGAAGCGTCTTTCCATGACTGGACTTCTCAGATTGGCAGCACCTCTCCAAATATGTGTATGTAAAGAATTCATGCTGAGAGCAGGGCCATACGTTATAGTTCGCGTGCTGAGGCGTTCTACATCAGAAGGTGCGCGACTTAGCATGGAGCGGCTGCAAGCGCCAACATCTTCAGGGTGCGGAGTGACTGAAACCCTTTGGGTCGTTCGCGGCAGCAGCTTTGGCTGCTAACACAGCTAATCACATTGAGGTTCCCCCAAGTGGGCCCAAATTAGAGAACCCAGCGACAGAATCTAAAAGGCGAATACTTCCTACGAAGGGTCTCTAGTCCCCCTTTGAGTAGATAGAATATGGCTTTGGGTATACTATAGCAAAATCCCCATACACCCCATATTCTATTTAATTACTTATTGGGGGACTATAATCTTTTGAGCCACCATATCCAGGCTTCGGACCATGCTGGTTACGGACCTGGTGGTCTCTGTGCCTGCAGAGCCTCCAGAGATCGTTGCGGAGGCAAGGCGTGTGGGAGGCTCTAGGCTGCAGTATTATAGGGTATATCTAAGGATATATATGGGGGTTATATGGGGACAATGGAAAAGAAAATGGAAACTACAGGGATTTTAGGGGTTTTATAGGGGTTCTATTGGGTTGAGTAGGGATAACGGAAAAGACAAATGGAAATTACTACATTACAATAGGGTATATACTGGCGTTATAGTCGGGCATAAGAGTAGGGATAACGGAAAAGAACATGGAAACTACTACAAACGGGGTATATGTTGGGGTTTATTAATTCCTGGCCAGCCAGCCTTTGGTTACCGAAGCATGTAATTCCGCAAGCTGATAGAGTGCCTGCTGAGACCATCCATCCATTGAATCAAGTTATCCAGACATCGTACTTCTGGATCAGAAATGGGGGGTTTCCAACAGCTAGGGATCCGTTCTGGGGGTGGGGGGGGTGTCAGAAAATGATCGTATTTTGGGGTTTATATTGGGCCCCCTATTTCTGGAAACCCCCAGATGGCGAACGGGTCATCCAGTGCAGAGATGGAGGCTTGCATGTCCCCAAGCACCAAGCAGTGTCCCTAACTTTCCCGACTACTCCAAGTGATTGCCTCATGTAAGACTTAGATACAGACTAACTCAGTAACAGCTTGGTCGCATCTATGTGAGAAATTCTATGACGCCCTTAACTTTCTGGTGGTTGGTAGGGAAGAAGGGAATAGTAATCCCTATATAATATATTCTCCTACTGTTCCCTTCTATAGCCCCAATGTATGCCCTGTTATACTGTAGTAGTTTCCATCTTCTTTTCCATTCTTCCTATATAATGCCAAGATATCCCCTGATTCCCTCCTAACCCTAAGCCCTAAACCCCAAACCCTATATTATACCCATATATATCCCCTTATTCCCTAATGTTACCTCTATGACACTATGATAACTTACCCAGACCCCTGGGAGGATCTAGAAAGTAGAACCCCCATTATGGTACCCTATACTGCTACTGGGCAATTTCTAGGAACCCGAAAAGGGTACCTACTTTCTAGATCCTCCCAGGGGTTTGGGTTAGAGACCTTGGAGGAGCCGAGGGCACTAGCTTTCCATGCGCGTGACGATGCAACTCAACCCCTGGAGGCTACGAGCAGGGGTTTAGGGCTTAAGGGGTTGAGGGGTTTAGGGCTTAAGGGCTTAAGGGGTTGAGGGGTTTAGGGGTTTAGGGGTCTAGGGTTTGGGGTTTTAGGGGTTTAGGGGGTTTAGGGTTGAGGGTTTAAAGCTTTAGAGTTTGGGTAGGGATGTGAGGGTTTCCAAAAAAGGTGGGGGATGCCTTTGTTTGCTTCTGGTAGGGTTCATTGTGCAAACGGCGTAGGGGGACCTCAGATTGAAGTCAAAAGTTGGGGGCTTTTCGCTGCAACAATATAGGGTAATACAGGGGTTATAAATATTGGGATAATGGAAACTACTATAATGTGATGGGTTATATGGGGACTATATAGGCTCCTTGGGGATATGTACACGATTTGGATTATTGTAAGGTGTAATTATCCTCAGCATTGATTCAGGCGCCTTAGCTTGCACTTATTGGTGGAGTTTTGAGAAAAACTTGTCCCAAATGTGCACGACATTCCGGGAATTTCTGTTTGATTTACAGTCAAAGCGAGCCTGCTCGAGCTGATCACTAAGTGTACTTGTGTTTGCCAAGGGCCAATGTGGGGTCCCGGATCTTTATGGTAGCATCCCTGCTGCTTCACATGTGTGTTTCTAAGCACAAAGTGGCAGTCTGCAAGGGAGTAAATGCCATGGCCAATGTTAGAGTCGCTCATGCGATCTTTATTGTTTTGCATCAAAAAACGCACGACACGGCTGGATGGCTTACTCATGTGTAGCGGACTACTGCAGGGAATTTTATGATGATAAAGGGGATTACTATACTCTGTAGGGATCCATTCCATTCCCCAGCAAGCAGTACGAGGATGCAAATCTGCTGCGATCAGGGCTCACAAGAGGCATTACTTCGCGGCTGGCGTCTAGAGCTGAGATTTTGCCAGGGAGATGTCTTACCTGCACAGAGGCCCTAAAAGAAGCCCCAAAGTAGGATTGCGCTGGTCATGTTGCCACTGGATCTCTTGTGATGATCAACAGGACCAGGATAACGGCCATACTGCAGAAACGGACGATGCGACCGTCATTGCCTCTCCACAAATGCCTTGAGTGATCTAGAACGCAGCATGATGTGTCTGGCTACGCGATGCAAATGTCATAGAAAGTTGTCTCCCCGTGCTGAAACCACCAGCCAGTGTATGACATGAGAATGCCAATCCTATTCGGCAAATCAGCCCAGAAGTGCTGTTTAGCATCGATCCGTGCCCACCAGCTCGCATTTTTACACAGCAGACATCAAATGGCCTTGTTGGGGGGGGGGAGTGTATTGGAACTACTGCAAAAACGCAACCCCTTCTGAGCACCAGGGAGTTCAATGCAACGGCTACTAAGCACCAGGACGTGAACTGCAACCCTTACTAAGCAAAATGGACTTGGGCCTCGTTAAGGGCGAATGGCATTGTTCGCGCTCTTTTTCCAATCTTCTGCGATCGAGCCTGAGCCAGTGCTTGGAGCTCAGCACTGGTACCATGACGAGGGTAGCAGAGGTGATAGGAACCATGCTTATGATCAGAAGATCTAAGGTTCGAAGCATGGGCTCCTAATATCGGCCCTTAGGCCTTTCAGGGGGATTCTAGGGACCCTTCAAGGGTACATATAGGGTATATAATAGGTATATGAGGATCCCAGGATTAAGGGCCCATATTAGGGGCCCATGGTTTCAACCTGACAGAAGAGGAGTAGAAGTGCCAAAATGATGTTACAAGCAATAAGTCTTGGGTACTGCCCCCCCTGAGTAACAGTTGGATAATAAAGACTACTGTGATTATATAAAGCCCTTAATAGGACCCCTAAGATAGACTGTTACTGGGTGGGGGCAGTACCCAAAATAAGTCAATGAGATCAGTTGAGCAGATGATCGTCTCGTCTAGTAGGCTCAGAACTGAGGTTGCCATTCAAGCAGCTTCCCTGCTGATCTAAAAAGACATAGCTGGCAGCAGGTCGAAGGCGTTTGAGGACGCGCTGAATTCTCCCTCGAAAGATTTGGGCCGCAACCTTGAGGAAAGCCAGTCCTTCTTATAGAGGAGAATCAGGGAGTGGATAGAGTCATGTGCATGAAGGCTAATGGGTGGCTAGGAATATTTGAGCACATAAGTCTCACTTGCAATGCTTGTAAACTTTCAAGCATGCTGTGCACCATAACAATCCGGCAATATCCTGCATCCTGCCTAAAGAAGCGGCCATTGATTCTCCGTTTACTTTCCCAAATTCTTCACTGCAAAGGGCTCTATGAAGCATGAAAAGAGTTCTTCGAGGTGGACAGGGTTCTTTCAGTAAGTCTTCGTAGGACAAGCTGAAATCTTCAGACAACTGGCATTTCTGTACTGGTGGCCGCTGCAGAATCAGACCTTCTGCCACTCGGGACAGTAGACAGCCTTCCCAGTCGTCAGTCATGAATGGAGGCATAAAATGGAGCCCTGCATGCTGGGCAGCGCGAAGTTTGCATTCTAGGTACACTGAGCTTCATACAAAAATAGCTTCAGGCAGCGGATTTCTCAGTGGCAAGGCCATAGGTGAAGAATTTCAGACTAGCCCAAAATCAGGATTAGACTCGCAGTGTAGAGCGGCGACGTAATCAACGTGTCAAGAATGAAGACAAGAATGAGGCCGCAGACACCAAACCCTGTGCTACACGTGCTCTTCTGCCCACACAATCTGCGTTGCTTTTTAGGAACTCGTTTTAAGTTGCTAGAATGAGGAAACCCCATTAATTACTATATACCCATAACATGGTGACAATTTACGTGCCTTAACAGCAACCCAGCAATTTCAGAGGCTGGGCTGGCCTGTTGCCGTGGAGCTTCCGAAAGGTCAGGCGCCCAGGACGTGAACATGGGAGTTTCCCAAGACTAAGGATACCTGTTTGGGGATCCCTAGAAAAGGATTATAGTATTTTGGTGTCTATTACAGCCCCTGTTTAGGGAAACTACCACATCTTGCAAGTTTAGGCGTTTATTGGGTTTAGCGTCCATAGAAAGCCCATACTAAGACTCTGTCAGCACCTTACGCGTGGCAGCCGTTGGCTATCTTATACTACCCCACGCCCCGGGCTTAGTAGCTAGGTTAATAATAACCCCTATAACCCACATGATAACCCGAGTTAGCCCCACTCTTCACCTCCTTATTCGTTATCAACCCCCCCTGACCCTAAACCCAAAACCCTAAATCATTTATAGTCATTTCCACTATAATTAAGTCCCCTGACCCTCCAAGTATCCTTGGCTACCCATACTTTTGGGGGGAGCTAAGGAGCTAGGGATAGTCTATATCAATATAACAACGGGAGCTAAAGAGCTCAGGAATCTCCAAAACCATAGGGGAGTTGAATACCCCTTATTACGGTCCTATATAAACCCTATAATCCCTTTAGTTTCCATTCTATTTTCCATTATCCCAATAACCCCAATATAGTCCCAACGTAACCCCGGGTGCACGCCTTGTTACGGACCCAGTGGCCACATAGGACTGGAAGAAGTCCTTCGACTCGCTGCGAGGCCCTTTTGGCAGCCTGGGACCCAAAGCGTTCTTTGTTTGGGGTGTTTGGGGTTTGGAGTTTGGGATTCAGCGTTTGGGGTTTAGGGTTTAGGGTTTCGGGGTGACGGTTTGGGGTCGCGGGTTTGGGGTTTCAGGTTTGGGGTTAAGGGTTTGGAGTGGTTCAGTGTTTCGGGTTTAGGGTTTGGAGTTACGAATCTTTGGGGTTTCGGGTTTGGGGTTAAGGGTTTGGATTTTAGGGTTCAGCGTTTGGGGTTTAGGGTTTGGAGTTTGGGCGTTCAGCGTTTGGGGTTTAGGATTTGGAGTTTGGGTTTCAGGGTTTGGGGTCCAGGGTTTGGGGTTCAGGGTTTGGGGTTACGGGTTTGGGTTTCGGGTTTAGGGTTAAAGGTTTGGAGTTTGAGGTTCAGCGTTTGGGATTTAGGGTTGCAGCGTTTGGGGTTTAGGGTTTGGAGTTTGGGATCCAGGGTTTCGTGTTTTGGGTCTAGGGTTTGGGGTTCAGAGTTTGAGGTTCAGCGTTTGGGGTTTAGGTTTTGGAGTCAGGGTTTCAGGGTTTAGGATTTGAGGTTACGGGTTTGCAGGTTATGATTTGGGGTTTAGGGTTTGCGGTTTAGGGTTTGGAGTCTGGGGTTACGGTGAAGGATCAGGCCCCTCTCCTAAGGATCCCTAATGACCACCCCCAACCCTCGATAACAAGTATTCCCGCTAATGCCTAAATAAATAATGGCTTTATATAGGGTGTAGTTCTTCTTATTCGGGGGAGAGGATTAATTTCCATATTTTTCAGGAATAGCCCGACAAGGAATGGAGCCATCACGTGGTAAGGACAAGAACACGGAAGCTACTATGCGGTATACAGTAATTCATAGTCATGTTCCAGTATGGACGGAAGATGAAAATGGTCCCTAAAGCCTAAACCCGAAACCCTAAACCCTAAAGCCTAAGCCCCGAGCCCTAAATCCTAAAATCCTATGAGGCGGTGGACTGGTCGTAGCACCGATCCTGTCGGAGCTGATCCTGAATCTGGGCTGCTGTTAAGGAACTTAAATTGGGTAGTATTTTATTTGGGGACACTCTGGTACCCAATATAGAGAAAGATTATATCCTCCTTTTGGGTATAGTAATTTATATAAGGAAGATAATCTTACTAGGTTCAACCACCAAAAACAACGCTATTCAATTAAGTTAAAAATATTGGGGAAAGCTTATTATTTACTACATATGAGCATAGCAGCATACCCATTATGGTAACTTGATTTAAGTTCCTACCCTAAACACCAAACCTAAACCCTATTATGTATACATATACATATATCCCGGTACAACCCTTATATAAGTTGGCAACTTAAGTTCCTACCCTAAACCCTAAACCCCAAACACTAAACCCCATGTATATAACAGTATATATATATACCCCTACATAACCCTTATGTAATATGGTGACTTAGTTTAAGTTCCTTAAAAACAGCCCAGGAATCGCTACTTGTCCACGGATGCCTTTTGGCAGCCTTGCTCTTTCCCTTGTGCTTGATATTTGTGAGGGTTATGTAGGGATATGAGGGTTATAAAGGGATATGAGGTTTATATAGGGGTCTAGGGTTTAGGGTTATATTGGGATAATGGAGAAGAAGGTGGCAGCTACTTTTTAGGGCTTTGGGTTTAGCCTTCCTCTTCCCTTTGTACTTGGAAGGTCAGGGGGACTTAGTAAGTGGGTTCATAGCGGAAAAGAAAATGGAACCTACTATATATACTATTTAGGGTTTAGGGTTTAGGGTCAGGGGGATTTAGTAAGTAGGTTCATTTCACGTGGCAAAGTAGGGTGATTATATGGATTGTAGGAGTTATAAACCTACTTACTAAGTCCGCCTGACCATGGGAGCTTCTGATTCTCTCAATACAGTCTTTCTCTACAACCGTGAGACGAACCGCAGCAATCTCCAAAAAGTCCTTGATACACCAATGAACCTTTAAGGGCCCCCCCTTTTCAGTTGATAAGCCTGCATTGCAGGTTTAGGGCGTGGGGATGTGAAGTGTTTTGGTTGTGGTGAATTTATATACGATTCTGCGACGACGACGAGGATGATGACGACGAAGAAGACGACAGGCTGTTACAGGCTGTTACTCGCGCTGGGTGCCAGATGTCTTCCGTCTACAGTTCTGGTCGCCGTCTTCATTATTGGCGCTGTCGAATGACAGTACTTTCGGGATACGAAGTCATGCAAGATTTCTGCCATCCACCGCACCACTGCCCCAACATATCCCTACCCTACCGCCAGCAGGGCCACTGCCAGCATAACCTGGAGCTTCGTTGGATACACGCAAACATGCGCGCACAGAACGCACATGGGTGCATATCGGCGTATACAAGCGCAGAGAGCTGCATACGGCCATAAGCAGGAAAGCAGAACAAGTGGATAATGCACCCAGCGAGCACATATGTCCGTGAAAAAGCGCAAGCTGGTGTTTAGTTCTAGCGCAAAAACACGTATCAAAGGAATGTCCAAGTACTGCGACGTCCAGGTAACGTTTTATCTAAATCAGCTGGCTTTCCCGTGCCCCGGTCCGTGGAGCCTGCCTTGCTGACACTTATAGCACTTTCAAATTCCCTACCCTGCCATGTGAGCACATTTTAGTCTCTGGTTGGGAGTCCTGTTTTGTGGTTTTGACTGTTTCGTCATTTATTTCTCGAAAAGTGTCTCTTTCTGAGGCTTCTATGCCTGCTTAGGCATTATGGGGTTGATGAGCGCTAGATGTTGACCTCACAGAGGCAATCATGCTTCCATGTGAGTTTGATGATGGGTTCACACGGTTTTCCATGGTATAGCATTGCAAAACTGTTGATGATAGGTGTGTTGATGGATTCCTGAGTGTATCATGGTTTTCCATGTAGGTGTTCATGCGGCTGGCACGATGGTTTTCAGATCTAACACGCTTGATTGTTTCAGGATGACTCCAAGATGTTTTTGCAGGGCGGTGCCGACGAATTTGCACTTGGAGGGCGGTCTTCGTGGGGCTGAGGGCGGCTCAAGAATGCGTGCGAATGTCCAAAGCGCAGTTGAGTACCAAAATGGATCCCCAATTGTGCTGATGATGCTCGCGTATGCCCGGTATGCGAGCATCCTCAGCGCAATGGGGGGCCGGTTCAAATGTACCTGCACCTTTTCTGCTTTCCACTGAGAGGAGGTTTGGGGTCCTCAAGACCGCCCGAAACCGGACCTTTTTTCTAGTTCAAGGCCCACCTTGGGATGGATTCAAGCAGAGACCAACGGCCACAGGGGTCCCTGATGACGCTGGCCATTTGGGGCAGCAACATCAGCATTATTGGGGTTCTGTTTGCCCTTTCTCGAGGCGCTACCACGGTCATTCTGATATTCACTACTACTATTCTGACTACTTGCAGTAGTTCTACATACTTCTGCTATAAGGTACATCTTGTTCTGTTACTACTACTACTACTACTACTACTACTACTAGTACGGCACTAGGCCTAAAATCATCACACGAATCCCATGTCAAGATGGTGCCACTGAGGTCTGGCCTTTCATTGATGATATCGTCAGTTCTTGGGACCGCAAAGCTTCTTGAGCCGGTGCAGAAAGGTCTGCTTTAGGGGTGCCGCCTGCGTTTCCTTCGCCCGAAGCAGCGTGGTGTCGTGCCCCTTAAGCACCGGGGCTGTTTCTGTCACGCATGGCCGTGAGCTCTGGAGGACTTTGACCGCGTGATTCCTGCTCACTTCGAAGCTCCCGTGGCAGCCTCCAAACAGGACAGCCTTGACTTGAGTTCTTAAAATCAAAGTATATTCCAAATCATCGAGTAGCAGTTCAAGTTTGGCTCCTTCGAGCAAAGCACCAGCAACCACAGTCACATCGGTGAGCTAAGCAGGACCGATCCACAGGTGCATTCAGGTGTGAGTAGATTCCACTGCGTTCTACCCTAAACCCTAAACATGCGAACTTTCAGCCTGCGCTCCCTTCCAAATGCCAGACTCAAGCAGCCGATGACCTTTATTTTCTTCTTATTAGTTTTCTTTACATGTATATATTTTTCGCGGCCCTGTGTTAAAAAAACTCAATATAAAGGATCCTCATGCGGATGAATGGTTTGGGACCGTAGCCTTACTGACTGATGGTTAGTATGGGATAAGGGGATATATTGGGTATAATATAGGGTTTTGGGTTTAAGGTTAAGAGGGAACAAGGGATGTATCATATCGGGGTTATGTAAGGGTAATGGAAAAGAAAATGGAAACTACTACATTATAATGGGGTATATGTTGGGGTTATAGCAGGGAATACGGGAATAAAATCCCTACACAATCCCTGTATAATAAGTTCCCTGTCCCCTACAAACCACCAGTACGAGGCTATCAGTTTATGGAGACTTGAACATGGCCCGCTGCGTCCTTTCAGGATTTCCGAGACGCTTTCCGTCGGGCTTTTGGTGAGCCTAAGGACTCTGGTCCTTTGAGTGGGGGCACCAAGTTGTCTGCGACAGTTCGGTAGAGATTCTTCTATGACAGTAGCTACGAAGACCATGATGAAGTGCGAGGATGTGACGAGTTTTCGGCAATTAGTATAGCCCACATACTGATGTTTTTCTGACTTCTGCAACGCAAGTCCTTATTTAGCCCTGAATCAATATAGGCAAAGTCCGGTAGTACAGGAGGTATATGTGAAGCAGGCAGGTTCCAGGGTAGCTGGAGTACGGCAGTTGCTGAAGGCATGCAAAGCATTCTGCCTCAGGATCTGCCAATCCTCTCATTCGCGGCCATTTAGCCTCAAAATTTTTGGCGGCCCCGCAAAATGCAGGAATGCCTCTTCGGGAGGACAGGTAGAACAGCTTTGGCCGCAGCTCTCCTTGGGCAGCTTGGCAATTCCCAACTGTCTGATGAGGCACAGTGGGGACCCATGCTTGCCCATCACCATTGCATAGGCGTTGTATAGGGTTTAAAATATATGTGTATATATATATGCTCATATATGGATTACTGGGCTTGCCAAGTTTTGAAGGCAAATATGCAATCCCGCCTTGATGTTTCTTGATAGTGAAGTTGCATGTGCTGCACATGCTCCCTTTGCTGCCGGATTCATTTACTGGGGGTTAGTAAGACATAAGGGAGTATAATCATAATCCCTATGTAATATATTCCCTAAATCCCAACGCCTAAACCCCATATTTTCCCTATGTAATACATTCCCTGATTATTCCCTACTAACCCCCGGTAAGATGAAGGCCTGCGGCCCCGATACTTGCGCTGTATGCTGCACCGCAGCCAACTTCAACTGCAGTCTGCCAGGCCAGTGCAGATTTACTCGCTCAATCCTACAATAGGCTTGTTTATATGGATCTATATATAGATGAAAACATGTGCATATATGTAGTCGTTGGCACTTACACCGATGATAAGAGGGGTATATAGGGCTGTATGGGGACATTCAGGAAAGGTTAATCTAGGGAGTTAGCCTATTTTGCTAGGACTTGAAGTATTGGAGGAGTCGTCACGTCTGCCATTGCCCCTACACGCTAGACCCCTAAGCCTAAATCCTTAAACCCTAGCCTAAACCTAAACCCCTAAATCCTAGCTGCCTAAACCCCTAAACCTAAACCCTTAAACTCTAGCTCCCTAAACCCCTAAACCTAAACCCCTAAACCTTAGCTCCCTAAACCCTAAACCCCTAACCCTAAACCCTGGTTCGGTTGCCAGGCCAGGAGTTCTTACTTCCTGGACAGTACCGTCATCTTACTCTGAACCTGGATCAATGTCAGGGATCTAAAGGTGGATATAGGGGTCATATAGGGAGATTATAGGGATATATAGGGTTTAGGGATCTTTTTAACCTTTTGGGGCATGGGATTCCTTATATTTATTTAAAAAAGGATCCCTGTCTTCCTAGCGTAGTGTGGACTAAGGAACTACCTCTCATTTGCCACAGAGACATCTTCTCCGAACTTCGTTGTCCGAGCCAAGGAGTTCCAGGCCTTCATACGTACTATACTCTAAACTCCTTAAAGGGGGTTATATAGGGGATTGGAGTAATTGAGGGGGTTACTGGAGGTTTAGTCTATAGCTCATACAGGGAAACGGAGTCAACACTCCCCATGCCGTACTGGACTAGCTAGAATGATAGGGGGGCTTTGCTGGGAAGCCCAGTATACTATAGTAGTTTCCATTTTATTTTCTAGTCTCCCTAGATATATTCATATATAACCCCAACATAACCCCATACAACCCTAAACCCTAAACCCTAAATGCGCGAAATCTGAAGCCCTGGCCCCTGAGGAGTGCACAGGTGGCCGAATAGTTTTCTCAGAGGCGAATAATGTATGGGAAGACCCCATCAAAGACCTCGGCACGAAGGAGCGGCTTCGGGTCTAGGGTTTAGGGTTTAGGGTTGAGGGTTTAGGGTGCACAAGTAGAACCTTCCCTGACTGGATTCTCAATGGCCTGGCATTTGCTAATTTCGCAACGGCCAGGACAGTTCAGGTCTTGGCATCTACCACGCCTACATGATGAGTTATTCACACTATCCTGTATCTTGGCGTTTGCTGGGTGTTTTTTGTCACTTGTAATCATAGACGCATGAGCAGTATCGCTAGCATTGTGGGGCCTTTTGCCTTGAGTCATCTTGAATCTCAAGTTCGCAGTATGCCCCATTCTTGCGGCGTGGCCTTGATTGAGGACGTAGGTCATGAAACGAAATCCGGGTTTAGGGTTCAGGGGTTTAGGGGTGTAGGGTGTAGCGGATAGGGCAGATCTCTGGAAATGGGATCAGCTACGTCTGCGTGGCGGAAGAACATGCGACCTCTTCCTTCATATGTGAGCTGCGCGAGCTGAACGAGCGAGCATACATGAACATTTTTGCGGGATCTATAACCCCAATATGTACCCTATTTAATGTAGTCGTTTGCATTTTCTTTTCCCTTATCCCAATATTATAACCCCAAGATACTATACCCCTATATAACCCATTATAGTAGTTTAACATATTCAGGAGTTTGTCCAGGCAATCCCAGAGGAGCCAAAGGATCGGCACAGAGACAGAATCAGATGGGAAAGATAAATTATGTGAAACTACTCTATATATGTATATATATGTATAGTTGTATATGTATAGGGTCAAAAAGGGGGTTTATAGGAATATATATATATATACATACATATGTAAATACGCATATATACATAGGGTCAATAATGGAGCTTCAAATCAAAAAGACAACGAGAATGAGATGGAAACTGCGAAATCTTGTAGTATATTGTATACCACCAGTGCCAAGGAAAAATATGGGAACTTGCTCAATATAATCCCTACTGAATCCTAAATAAAGATCTCCATAATCCTCATATAATCAACATATATCGGTATAATCACTAGAGACCCTCTTGTTGAGAACCCACCATATAACCAAGTACCTAAACCCTAGACCCTAAACCCTAATACCCCGCTCTGAGGAAGCAAGCTATCTGGGCCTTGCAGAAGAGCTTCATCCGCGTCTTGCGCGCTATAACGAGGCGCTGCAATGGGAGAGCGTTTTCCCACAAGCGCCTGGGATCTGCCTTTGGCTGTATTTTGGAGGTATATAGGGGTGATTACGGATTAGGTTTTAGGGTTTGGTGGTTTCCCAAAATTCGGTTCTCCATTTTGGGGTGGCTTCCCTATAACAAGGACTGAAATATTTTGGGGTTTATATTGGGGTCCCCTATTTCGGGGAAGTACCATCTGAGAACGGGGAAAGATTGCAGGGGGGTTGCACATTGACATTGATTAACATTACCACTGTTGGCTGGTAGTATTGTGAGACGGATACTGATTGTTTGTCATTACTTCTCAGGTTGCCATTATTTCGGTTATTGCTACAACTGTTACTGTCATTGCTAGTAGTGGTACTACTGGATAGCATTTCTCTATGGCTATATAAACTCCACAATTCTAACTAGCTGCTAGTTTGCATTTTTTTCCATGCTGCAAGTTGTATTTGTACTTTTTTGCATGGTGCATGGGCTTGACAGGTGCAGAGGATGGGCCGATTCAGGAGCTCTTATCCACAACTTTGCCACAGCCTTACTTGGGTTAGGGTGTATGGGCATGGAGGGGTTAATGGCAGATTCTGAAGATTATGGGCTTCCTTAGGGTTCCTTTGGTATAAAGGATCTTCGTACTTTAAGATATACGAGAAAGCTGTCGGTCGGGAAAATACCCCAAAGGGCCGCTGTGCAGGAGAAATGGTACGGACCAGGTCGACTTTTTGCTGTATGACGGCGACTTCTTCGTCCCCATCATACGCTTAGACTTACTAGAGCGGCCTGGTGGGACTTTACTACAACTTTAGCACTTCATAACTTTGTGCTCTATTTCATACTGAGGGAGACAAACTCTTAATTTGAATGGGGTCATTAGGTTGCTGTATTAGATATTGAGGGAGTAATCCTTTTTGATTTGGGTTATTAGGGAGACACCAAGGCGGGATAACCTTTCGCTGCCTAACACATGGGATGAGGCCTTGGACCTTGCTGCAAGATGCCTAGCGGCAAAGAGCTGCTTCAACTCTTGCATTCCTCGTAGTTCAGGATTTGGGGTGTAGGGTTTAGTGGGGAAGGGCCTTGGTGGAAATTCTCATGTGATATTTTGTACTCCTAAACTCTAGTCACTCTAGTCAGTCGTCTCATTGTGCAGGCTTCTGTCTACCAATTAGCCCCTGCATTCAGAAACCTAAACTAGACTGAACTCCCAAGCCTCCACCCTAAACCCACCAGGCTACACACGAAGCCCAGACGCCTAAAATCCGAAACCCTGAACCCTACCTCAACTTACTGGTTCTTAGTAAGGAATAAGGGAATATAGTCCCTATTATATATATAGGTGGTTGTCAAAATTATGGTCCCTTTTGGGGTCCCTATTATAGTACGGCACCTTGTATTCAGGGTACCCAAAAAGGGACCATAATTTTGACAGCCACCCATATATATGTATATATGTACCCTTATTCCCTACTGAGAGCCAGTGAGTCAAGGATATAACGGCACGGACCTCAACGGAGATGACGAGCCCGACTTCGGACTCTGCCATTTTCCTCGGGAAGGTGCTGGGTATTTTGTGCCTTGGCAACCTCCGGGGACATGAAAAACGGTGCCTTTTTGCTTCCCCTAAATAATGGAGGCCGGATTAACTCGAATAGGGGCCCAAAATGGGACCATAATTTTGAAACCCGTGCAGAAGTTGCAGGGTGGCGTAGGGCTGAGGGCTTCTGACTTAGTGGCGGAAGTCTCCATGTTGCACTGAGATGGATTTAAATCAGGGTCCCTGGCGCCCTTAATTCATTTTCAGTTGAAAGTGGCGAGGTCCCATTGGTGCCAGTATGGCTTGCCCTCTGCTATCTCGACCCTAGGATTGGTGGTGGGCAGAGATCATGTACGCCGTCTGGGCAACCTACTCCCAGACCAAGGACCTTGCCAGTGTGTGAGTGTATATGCGGCATATCCCTCTGGGGGCCTCTAGAGTGAAAGTCCTGCCTGATTTGCTAGGTTGAAATTCTAAAAATAGGGGTGACCTAGATGATCCCTAGATAAATACTTCCCTATCAGAACAGTCCCGACAGGACACCTCCCAAGGCTTCTTGTTCAATGAGCGGACGATGGATCCCAACTTGCGATCTCCCGGCTTCCTTGAAGCCATGAGAATAGCGAAGACCGTTTGGAAGGCGCTGACAAGATTTCCAGGAACAGACCATGTGTGGTATCACGCATTTAATTTAGCAACCGGAAAGACAATATTGGGAGTTATCTGCATTTCGTCCGTCTGGGCAGTTACCTTTTATGATGTCTCGCGCTTCTCCACGGTAGGTTGGTGCAGATGGCTGCATCAGCGATCCCCGGCAGACAACGCATGAGCAGCAAGTGGGTATAAGCAGATGTGTAGCCGTGAGCAGATGTATAGCCCCCCTGAGAGCCGAGGACTCTTTCAGCACAGGACGATGGGGCTTGAATTTGTTCCTTTCTTCAATCGACCTCATTATGGTTACAGCTTCGAAAGGGAGGTGCAAAGCTTCACACCCCAGCGTTTAGTATTGGAATCTCTGCCCCAAATCTAGGGTGTAAGGTTTAGGGTTACTAGGGAGCAAGCCCAAGCTCTTGCAGGAAGATGTGCAATTGGATTCGCACCTCCAGGCTGCTGGAAAAGCCTTGCCCTCAGAGGTTGCAACGAAAAGCTCGGAGATTCTCAAGATTCTGGATTCTAACGTTAGGAGTAGGGTATATATTATCAACATTAGATGGATACCGGTTCTGTCTGCCCCCAAACAGTGACTTGGTTTAAGGTTTTGGTGAGGGGTACGTGGGTACCTGAAAGGACCTGGATTCGGGACATGCCGAATCGGAGAAAATTCCAGCCAGCTACATGAGCCAGGAATGAAACCAGTGTAAGGCATCCAGTGGTTCTGACAGTATACGATTTGGTAGGTCCCATAGATAGTGGGATCCCAATATAGACGACTGTAATCCTTATTGTAGGGAGCTCTCAAGAAGTGCCCCTAAGTTTGGGAAACCCCCATTTTGAGAACACAGAGCTGAACCTTACGGCAGCACGACGTTGCGAGGTATTTTCCTCAATGGCGTCGCACGGAAGAACGCGAGTGGTCACGTCATTTGGCAGCCGACCATGAAGGACAGCTAGTCGACAGTCATTCAGCAAGTTGAGTGGTCCGAATCCGTGCGAGCGGTCGCATGTCCTAGCAACAATTTCTCCTTGCTGCTGGATTGGTCCCTAAACATATACCCAATTTATAGTAGTTGCCCCAGAATAGGGGACCCCGATATAGACCCCAAAATGCCATAGCTTTTGGGGGCTACAAAAAGGTACCCCTAATTTTGGCAAACCCCAATCCCTATAACATGTTCCATTTTCTTTTCCATGTGATTCTCCGTTTTGAGGGCAGAACATCCCTATATAACCCCAAACCTTAAGCCCTGAATCCTAAAATAACCCCTATATAGCTTGTTTTAGGCCCCCACTCACTAATAGTGGTATACTAGGAATATACAAAAGCCCGAATATAATCACCGTTACCCTTTGTAGGCCCAACCTAAGATATAAACCCAATATATAGTTGGTTGGCAGGACGGCAGCTATGCTGAGCCTTATCGCTTCAGACCGTTTGGAACCACGCAAGTTGATGTTGATGGCATCCTCCAGGACCACCTCAGCTCCCAAGGGTCTAGGGTTCAAGGGTTTAGGGAGTAGGGATTAAGGTTTAGAATTTAGGATTTAGGGAATAGGGATAAAGGTTTAGGGTTCAGGGTCTAGGATTTAGGGGTTCGGGCTTAGGGACTAGGATTTAGGGATTAGGGTATAGGGATTAGGGTTTAGGGGGGGTTACACAGGGATAATGGAAAAGAAAATGGAAACTGCTATGAATAGGGTAGATGTTATTCCAGTTTAGGGTTTGGCTTACGTGGCTACGAGGGCTTCCGTTCTTTCAGGGCTCCTGATTGCCAGGATTTTTCTTTCGTCGGGAGATATAGAATAATGAAGGTACCCAAACTATTGAAAAACCATTTCAGCATGAGTAAGCTTCAATGGATTGTGGTTGATGGCCGGCAACTGCAAGCAAAATCTGGAAACTTGGTAGGAAACCTGCGGGGTAGCCAGTGGCAATGGCAGAGCTTATTGTAGACCACGCTGGCCTCGCATTAATGGAAGGCTTTGAATATATCAGGTAGTTCTCGCTCTTGTGATCCCTTCCCCCTAATAATAAACGACGTCCCCCCCCCCTCCCCCCCCGTAATAATAAAT
>CAJNIZ010019380.1:55755-85106 GCA_905231905.1 Symbiodinium pilosum
TAGGGGGGGGTTTATTAATATGAGGAAGGGATTATTACCTGTGCCTACAGTCCGAATATGCCCTACAAGTGAAGCTGCCCAGGTTGGTAATGGTGTGCAGTTACATGCTCTCAAACGATTGTTTAGGGTTTAGGGTTTAGGCAATGGGCAGATTGCTTCGATTTGGGTTTATCATGAGACCTTTCCCTGTACTCTAGCAGAGTTTTTGGCTTCGAGAAGAGTTTCGTTACCATCAGGCCTGCCAACCAACTTCCATATACTACTCGCATTAGGGCCCTTAGTTCAAACCGTAGGAATCATCCGAAGAGGACCCCTAAGCTTAAGAACCCCCAGGGGAAGAAGGCAAGCTGCCAATGCTCACTGCACGTCATCATGGGTGGCTGCCTGTGTCTATCCCCATTGAGCAGCATATGGTGCGCCATGCCCATTGCATGTGTGTTCCAGAGAGTTGTAAGTCCACAAACATTTGCCAGTCGGCCCGTACAGTAATCAAACTGTACTCATAAGTAGCAATAAGACTTGAACAGAGGACTCTGCTCTGTGCAGGACTGTGATGTCCGCCTGTGCCCGCATGGCGAGACAATACCGACCAAAGGTCATCATGGTGACAACGCAGCTCGCCATATACCATGGCTTTGCAAAAGCTTACAACTGCAACACACTGCATGTTGCTTCCCAGATTTGATGACCATTTGCGGATGAAAGTGCTGCTTAAGAAGACAGAATTCCACAGCATCCGATCTTGCCTGGCAAACCTGCATTGACACTGTGAGGACCGTGCACGAATCCTTCCGCCTTCTCCGCTGGCTGGTCGGCGTATTAACAGGGCCCCATTCTTCTGGAGCGGCGGCTTAGGGATTTTGATTCGCAAGTCAGCTCCGGAGGTGCTCAAAGACACTTGATGTTAACGAACTGTTGAGCAGGAATCTCCCATGTCTCACACTGCGGATGGGTGCAGGCTCCTAAACCCTAAACCCTAAATAGTAGTCTCCATTGCCTTTTCATCATCCCTACATAACCCCTATACTATGCCCCCATATGGAGCCTATTTGCAGCTAGAACCTGGCCGCCAACTTAGGACATGATGTGGGACTTTATGGTCTACACGAACAGCCCCCAAACATCGAATTCGGATGTTGCCATGCAGCTTGCCGCCATTTCTCCCCATAGCAAGCAGGAACGATTTGTTGGTTGCTAGTAGGGAATGAAGGAATGTAGGAGAAAATAAACATGATCGCATTATTGTCAGCCATATACAGGCTTCTACGGGATTCACCCCTCCATTCGCTGCCAATAGCCACCAAGACGAGTCTGCGGCAATCTTGCTCAGCTTCCTTGTGCTTTCAGAACCGCGCAACGCTCGGAGAATCTCTTGCCTCAATACTCGAAAACTCATGGCTTACAAGAGCCCACCAGCCCCTTTCCTTGCGGCTTGCGTCATAGGCCTTCGTTTGCCCTTCAGGTACGCGAGCTGGTTAGATTCCTGGCGGTCATCACAGCTGCCTGTGGATGGCAAATACTTCCTGGAAGCCGGTTGGTCTCAGGCTCTCTAGGGTTTGCCTTGCCACCCAACCTTTAGGGGTATATTATATAGGGATTAGATTTGGATAATGGAAAATGAAATGGAAACTACTATTCTGTCTCTTTTAGGCGGGTCTTTGCAACCATTAGACCCTAAACCCCCGGAGCTTGTTTTTGGCTGTGGCAGCTCATGTTGATGTCGCCTCAGCAAGGCCAAAGCTAGGGATAGGGAGTTCAGGGCGCCGTCACCACAAGTCCTAGCAACGTGCAGAAAGTGGTAGTTTCCATATATGGGAGCGGGTCAAAACCAAAGGCTTGTAACAAGGCCGGGGCCCACACACGCGACATACCCCGTTACAAGGGGTATGTAACAGGTGCGCCCCTGGCGCGACAAGCCCTGCAATACCATGAGTATTCTAAGTCTTTTATAGCCGCGCGACAACGCGCGACAAGGGGTATGTAACAAGCCCCGCGTTTCAAGGGTATGTAACAGAGGCTTGTCCGCGCGGGCCATCGGGCACAGGGTTTCGACTCACTGCCATATAGGTACCATTTTGGGATCCCCATCATAGCGATTGAAGTATTTTGGGGTCTACATTGGGTCCCCATACCTATGGAAACCACCAGATGGGGATTATTTAGGATTGTATTGGAATTCGAATGGTTTCCCCAATAATGGCGAACCTTGCGAAACATCTCTATGCAAGGGATGCTGGGGTTGGATGGGGCATTTTCGTTTCGTACAAGCAGAAAATTCCTTGCAACGGGGGGAAGGCTTACAGAAGTTGTTTGTCCCCAAGCATTCCATACAAAGGGGATCGCGTGGCAATCGCTTTGGCGCCAGTTCTGTGCTTGACACTTGAAAACCCGTGAGGCTGCATGCTTAATCATTATCACTGTTACTGCTACTAGTAATTAGTATTATTACCATGATTACTATCACTATTACTATTAAGCTTGTGTGCTTGCAGGAAGCATATGCGGAACACCGAGCTGTGATGATTTGGGCACTTTCTGAGACAAGGAATGCTGCGTTCAACCTCCGTCTGCCAGGCAATTGCTTGGTAGGACATGGTAGTTTCCCTAAATAGGGGCATCCCACTATAGACCCTAAAATACTATAATCCTTATCATGGGGATCCCCCTAAGAGGTACCGCAAATTTTGGGGAAAGCCGCACATGTAGCATACATTGAGAACAGCAAGCTGCAGAGCCCTCGGTCCTAATTGAGATCATGAGGGGTTCAGCCGTTCCCTCTGCCTTAGCCTTCACAACACCTGAGTCCGAGAAAAAGCCAGCATCACGATTTACACTCCCCCAAACTAACATGGAAACCCATATTGCCCACTTTTAGAAGGACTGTAGTCTTTATAGGGCCTTTTTTGGGGTTTTCCATGTTTCCGGGAGTGTAGGGTTTAGGGTTCTGCTTCTGGATCCACCCCACAGGCGCCAAGACCTACACCTTTACGGTCCTGGCAACGGAGATGGCGTATTTTATTGAAGGCTCCATCGACGAGATGGAATTGATCCGACGTGTCTCGCTTGGAAGACTCCGCTGTCCAAGCTTTGTCTGGGTTGCTGTTAAACTCTCACTATACTGGGGGGACCCATATGAATTTATATATATATATACACCCATTAAATGGGGTAACTTAATTTGAATTCCTTAGCCGCAACCTAGTTGTTACATTGCAGGCAGGATGTTTGAAGTCTTTCATGTTCAAGGGCCTATCTACTTGGCTTTGGAAGCTTGAGATTGCTTGAAAGCTCTGCGACATGCTGCTCCTGTGGTGATTTTGCAGGTCTTGTGCTGGGGTCATGACTGGTCTGATTGAGGGTATTTGAAGCCCCACTTGGAGGGTCAGGGGGACATAGTAAGCAGGTTAATCACCCCATATTACCCATATAATAACCCTACTTATTCTCATTAGCAACCTACTTTCTACGTCCCCCTGACCCTCCAAGCAGCCTCCTGAGCTTCATCTCATTTGCTCAAGCATGCAGCGTGCTATCCATGTCAAGAGAACCTTTAGCCTTGTCCTGGAGGTGTAGACTCCAGAGTATAGGCGCTTTAGAAAATTTCAGAAGCGGCTGAAGCTTCAGCCATTAAGAGAATCTCGCATGCAACTCGTGAGAAGCAGAGGCGTAGATTAAATGGTAGTTTCCATTCTATTTTCCATTATACCCTAAACCCTAAATAGTAGTTTCCATTTTCTTTTCCATTATCCCTAGATATCCCCGATATATACCATATATACCCTTTTACTCGTGAGAAGCTGTTGAGGCGTAGATGCGGGCTGGCGCTCCGAGACGCAGGTGCGGGGTTTACTCGACCAGCTGGCGATTTATCGGTCGACCTTGGCCCTGGATGACTTGTCCGACACTTGGCAGAGCAAACCGACTTGCTATCAGATGCGCCATGTTGTGCAGATTCAATCTGTCAGTTGCAGTGCAGTTTGTGATTAAGCTCCTGGGCTTGAATCACTTATGTTTTGGGCATGCGCCTCTGCAGCATGAATGTGTAGGTCGGAAGGGGTCAATTTGAGAGGCGCGGAGCCAGAATTGTGGTGTCAATCTCCTTCCAGAAGTGCAACGAACCCATGACATAAGGATTTTGATCTCTGCGTCTTGCACCGGGACCAGATGGACGTGCGATATCCCGGCTTCTGCGGGAAGCAACTCAGCTGCACACAGCAAAAGACTGTCTCAACACGCTGGCCTAAGTGACCAGCAGAGAGTACCTCTCCTAAGATGTTAATTCTAAGTTACTATTTTGGGGGAACCATATTAGTTGCTACATATATGTATATATAGAAAAACACACACCCAGCATGGTAGCTTAATTTAAGTACCTCAACAGCAGCCCAGCAATGGAATTCTGAGCAGCAGAGCTCCACGCCCATCGTCTAGCACAAAGCTTTGTCACGTCTCTGCCAGGTTCTTCCCAGCCGCAGATGATTTTTATCTGACAGCCTTGGTTGTCGCCTTCTCAGCCTTTTCCCCTGTGTGAGCTGCTGTCAATGTTAGCCTTGTTAAGGGGCCCTTGACAGTGGACATATAAAGTCCCAAATAAAGTCCTTGATAGGGAACCCAATGTGCATCCGATTACTGACGGTAGCTCATATGACGGGCTCGCTTTGGGCAGTCCATGAGCGTTCGAATAGACTCTTTGAGGGCTTCGCGCGGACCCACGGGAATCCGCCGACCAAATCCTTTTTGGGGGTTTCCCAGAACTAGGGATACCGTTCTGGGGGTCCCTAGTATTAATGTTAGGGCCTGATTAGTTTAGGGGGGGGGCGGGCCCCATCCCAAACGAAAATGGGAGCCCATTTAGTGTAGTGGGGGGGGTACCCCCCCAAGCGAATCTGGATCCTAGGTGTTAGTTAAAATTCAATAGGAGGGCTCAGGGTAGGCGTAGTAATAGATCAGAAGGATTTCAGAAGGCATTCACAAAGGTTGGAGGTTTTCAAAGGGTTTCAGGTTTCAGAAAGGTTTCAGAAGGTGAGCAGGATTCAGAAGGCTTTCAGAAGTTGGATTGTACTTATTCTCAGAATTATATTATTTGGCCGCGCAACTTCGCACAATTAAGGCCTCCCAAACGAACTGGGGAGGGAGGCTGACTAATTTCGGCAAGCTTCGCACAATTCAGGCCCCCCACACTAACCGCGACCCAACATTATGGCTTATAGATGCTTATAGTATTTTGGGGTCTAGATTGGGGTACCCCTATTTGTGAACTACCATAAAGTCCTTATGTAACCTTGTAAATACTAGCTTTCATTTCATTCTCCGTTTGATTCTCCGCTATTCGGGATAATATCCCTAGACCCGAAACCCTAAATAGTAGTTTCCATTTGTTTTTCCATCATTATTCCACAATCCCTAAACCCTGAACCCGAAACCCGGAGTCCTAAACCCTAAACCCTCAACCCTAAGGTCATTTTGAGCCTCCTGGTGATTTCCGCCATCTTCGCGGGAGTTGCATATGTCATCAGCACGGCGCAGGCTAAAAAGCGCCTACTCAAGGACTGATTTCAACTGTCAGAGATATCAAGCTTCAATCGTGGAAGGGTAATATCCCTACTTGGAGGGTCAGGTGGACTTAGTAAGTAGGTTAATAAGGGGGATAACTAGGGTTACAAAATGGGATATGGGGATTCTTAACCTAGTTACTAAGGCCTCCGAGTATAGTACATCGCTGAAACACATTTACGGGACCTAGTTTGTCCTTTCCATTTTCCGTTATCGGGGTAACATATTCATGGAGGCTTCTGTGTAGCTGACCATGGTTCAGGAGAAAGAAGAGCAGCTGGAAAGCACCGTGTCACGGGGACTGTCCACCGCACCCTGTCGGCAAGGGGCCTGTGTTCAAGCTTTGCTTACTGGTAGTGAATAGGGGTAGGGAATAAGGTAATAGGCTAATGTTTGAAGAGGGGTGCCCCCTCCTAACAATAGGCCCTCAGAAAAATAGAGATTAAGGACCATCAATACGGTCCCTCACAACCTCCCGCGTTTCTGAGGGCTCTGGGGATTGATTTAAAAGGAGATGGTTTCGGCCCCGCTCTGAAGGCTGAGTTGGAAAAGGAGTTTAAAAGGCATGCCTTTTAAAATGACGAGGAGTGAAAACTTTCCTATATTGTTAGGGCCCTAGAATCAAACACATATAGAGGGCGTTTACACTAAAGATGGTGGAAGATCATGTAGGGATAATGGTCAAGAAAATAGAAACTACTCCATTATAATAAGGTATACATTGGTGTAATGTAAGGAATAAGGGAAATAATGTGAGGGGATTATATTCCCATATCGGCGGATTACCTTCCGCAAGTTTGGGCCCTGCTTCCTGTTCCAACAACCTCCTCCACACCCATTTGAATTGGATCAATGTTAGGGATCCTTTATACTTCTTGGGGTATGGGATTCCTTATATTTATGAAAAAGGGATCCTTTTTTCTTCCTAGGGTAATGTGGGCTAAGTGAATTGCAGTCTAATTCTAAAAGGTAAAGGGATGATTACATATGGGACCATTATAGGGCTTATTAAGGGGGATAGTAGGGGTGTAGTGTAGGAGCTCAAAAAGTATTTAGTTTGGGGGACACGATGGTAACCTAGATATCCCTAGATAGAGTGCGATTATATCTTCGTGGTGGGGTATAGTATTTTATATGCAGAATACACTAATCTTACTAGGTTCAAACACCCCAAAAACGCGACTCGTCTGAGAGCCTTGGCAGGTGAAGGAGCTCGGCTACCCAATGTCCGTGATCCGGGCAAAGGACTGCAGCAAGCTTCAGCAGCTGCACCCGTCTGCAGAAGAGGTTTCCCCAAAATAGGGGTACCCCTTTTTACTGCGGCTTCCAACAATAAGGATTAGGGTCTTTTGGGCTCTTGGTGGAAAGTATCAGAGCTGGGAATGGCGATACTTGCATTGACAAGGAATGGGAAAGCTGAAAGCAGGATGCTCAAAGTAACTGTCGGCGATGGTATCATTGTCCCTAAATCCTAAACCTTCAGCATAAAGCGAGCTTGCACTTCTTGGAGAAAAGGTCCGATAAAGAACAAAAACTAAACCCTAAGCGTCTTAGCCTTACGTAAACCCTAGCCAAAAAACCCAAGCATTGCCAGTCCTTGGGTGGTTCTGCTTACTGCAGCCCTTACCGCAATCATTGTTGCAGATGCTGCGCCTTTTTTGGGCAATCGTATTCTTAGTAGTATTGCTCTTACTCTTAGTTTTTCTCTTACTCTTACCCTTACTCTTACTCTCACACTTACTCGTGCTACTGCTAGTACTATTATTTTTTTCAAAGTTATTGCCCTCCTGGCCAGGATTTTGTGGAGCTGACCAGCGATATGCTTGAGAGTTGCCATGAGGGACTGCGAGATTTGGGCCTTCTCCGGGTCTTAGACACCACTGAGGACTGGGGATGTTTGGGATATGGCTGTTGGCGAACGAGGCCACTACTTGAGCTATAGGCTAAACTCCTGTAAGTGGGTGAGTTGTACAAGTTATATAGGGGAGTATGATAGGGGTTACTAAGAGGCATACTAGGAGCTTAGACAACGGCTCACATCTCAATCAGACACTTCAGTCTAAGGACCCAAAAACGTTCAGGGGTTTCCGAGGCACTTGGCGCTGCGCACTAGCATTGGCTTCTGGTACTCCCTCCCCCCTGCGTCTTTTTCCTTGTCTATTTACATATCTGTTATGCGTATCAACCACTGCCTCCATCATCCCCCCAGCCAAGCGAAGCTAGCCCTGGGGTCTGACATGCTAGTGAGGGGTCAATCCAGACCCTGTCCCCTACAATCCAGACCCACCATCATGTTTTCTCTTTAAAATCATCTTCAGAATTCTTACTAGCTCGCAACATCTGAGTAGGCCCCAGGCGAAGGTGCTGAGGTGGTCCCCGTCTAGAGCGCACGGACAATCCAATGGCAAACCGAACTCAAGCTTCCTGGATTTGGCTTCAATGCACAAATGCGGCCCCTGTTTGGGACCTGTTCCCCCTTCCGGTCGCCTCCAGCAAAAACATCGTCATGCTGATTGTTGCGCTCTGCTTTCGAACCTTCAGGTTGGTGCAAGCATGCCAGGTTGAGGTGCAAAGGGGTCTGAATTGTAAGCTGGCCTGGGGGTCAGGATTGCAAATCCACTGCCTTCCCTCAGAGACTGGTGACTTGGTGTTCAGGAGATTGCCCATTTCCACATGATGGGCAATCACATCATCTTCTTCAGCTATCACTGGCCTTCTTGGGATCGCTACGGCCCAGACAACATCCAACGCAGGGCAATGGATCATGCTTTGGAGCTCTATTCTGCGAAGGTCTCAGCCCCCTTAGAGAACATTTATGTATGGTTAGATCTTCGTCAGCAAAAAGACAGTCGGCAAGTTGGAAGAAAACTAGCTGGTGATGTAAACCTTCGTGTCTCACCAGCATGAGAGATAAACAGCCGAGGACATTGTCTCCATACCTCAAAAACATCGTGGGGTACAGGTGCTCGCGATCAACTCCTTGTATGCAGCCGCCTGAGCTAGACAGGTGGAGCGCTGCCTGTAAACTGCAAGCCTGCACCCCTTGCAGGGAAAGGATGTCGGAGCATGGCAAACTTGACAGCCCAAATGTTAGTACCTTGTCGGCCTAGGTTTATGCATCGTCAGTGGATGCACTTGTAATCATCGCACCGCCTACGCTTCACGAGCAGACGGGCGAAGCTCTTGGCCGCCAAGCTGCATTAAAAGTCTTGGTCAAGCCAGCACTTGGCTTGAGAGGCGACATAATGGAACATGGGCCTAAAGTGGCAGCAGCAAAGGAAGTTGAAGGAACTGTCAGATGGTTTTTCAACTGGGGAGTTGTCAGAGGTATGGTCCGTTTGTGGGTCCCCTGTGTAATACGGCGCTTAATTTAAGGGGTACACCAAATGGGACCACAATCTGAGTTGCTGTTGAGGAAATTGCTTTATGTTACTATATTGCGTAACCTTATTTATATACATATATATATATACCCAGAAAATGGAAACTTAATTTAAGATCCCTAACAGCAACCCAGTCATTTTCGCAACCTACCAGACCCTAAACCCAAAACCTACCAGACCCTAAACGCTAAACCTACCAGACCCTAAACCCTAAACTTGCCAGACCCTAAACCCTAAACCCTAAACCTACCAGACCCTAAACCCTAAACCCTAAACCTACCAGACCCGAAACCCTAGAACCCTAAACCCCTAAAACCCTAAACCCCTAAAACCCTAAACCCCTAAAACCCTAAACCCCTAAAACCCTAAAACCCTTTGTTGCTGTGGTTCGCCAAGGCTTGGACACGTATAAGACGCGTGTTTGGACGCGTGTCGAGCAAGTTGCCCACCTGTCTCTGGGTTGCTGTTCAGGAATTCCCATTTCGGTTTAGGGTTTAGGGGTTTAGGGTCTAGGGGGTTTAGGGTTTAGGGTGCTGTTCAGGAATTCCAATTTAGTTACTGTAGTAGGGAAACCCTACTATCTGCTATATTTACCTATACTATGGCAACTTATTCAGTTACTATAATACGGAAAGCCTATTATTTGCTAGCTACCCATATTATGGTAACTTATTTTGAACTCCTTAACAGCAACCCAGGTCTGCGCATGGAATCGACACTCTATTCTTCTACAAGACTGGGCCTCAGCTTTACTTTGCATGTTGGAAGAACTTTGGAAAGGAGTTTCTCAGAATTACCCCTACTAGGTACCCCAGTAGTACCCTTTTGCCCTTTTTTGGGGGTCTCCTTATTAAAACTGAATAGTAGGAAAAAGGGTACCCTTATTATTGATGGGTTACTGGAGAACCTAGCCTATAAGTATGGAGTGCTTTGTAAGGACCGCCATATCCCTTTGTAATCCCCATATATCCCTGGGGTGCCAAAGGGCTCCCTGTCTTGTGAAACCTCCAGGCTTTTCGTGAGATCTCCGCTGACTGGTGGGTTGTAGAGTATGGAGGACAGAAGGAGCGAAATATGGAAGCATTATGGAGGGTTCTGTGAGGACTACTGTAGGAATACATGCCTCCAGTCCCTATGTACTAGCCTGTATGTTCTATATTGCCCAATAAAAGAATACATATATATATATATATCTTTATTTGTTTATATATGTGTGTACACATACCCCTAGACCCTAGACACTATCCTTGCTTCTAGCGAGTAAAAGAGGCGTTGGAAAAAAACAAGCCGGCTTATATTTTCGATATCACTATACAACCTAGTTTCCCAAAATGGTGGGACCCCCCTAAACCCTAATGATAACGTAAGTCTGAGAGTCGAGGCCGACTGGCTTGGAGCCAGTTGACCTGAGATGGATGGAGGACCCTATGGGGTAGTTTAGGGTTTAGGAATTAGGGTTCAGGGTTTAGGGTTGTGAGCTGTAGTTTGAACTCCTTTAAAGAGGGTTATATAGGGCAGTTTATACTATGGCTCAAATAGGGTCAGGTAGGGTTACATATGGGCTATATAGGGTTATGTAAGGGTATATATGGGTTATATAGCGTCATTTAGGGTTATATATGAACTTTATGAAGTTACATGGAGGTCTACACGGGATATACGAGGTTATGTAGGGTTATGCATGCGATATACAGGGGTATATAGAGAGATTTTACACAGAAGACGTCGAACCCTACTGCTCTCAGACTCTGCAGTTCATCTTCCATCTTCAAATTTAGATGCTCAAAAGGGTACCCCACAGGTTTACCCCAAACCTAAAGCTAAAAAAGAGCGGTTTTAACAGAAGACAAACTAAACCAGCTGCCGCGAGGATGTGGTGCGGGTTTTCGATGGCCGAACAACCTGCTGTCATCGAAGGCCGGAGCAGAGTCCGCTTCGCCACTGTTGTTTCATAGTAATAGTAATTGGAGGGCCAGGGCGGCTTAGTAAGTAGGGTAATAATGGGAGTAACTAGGGTTACTACATGGATTTTAGCTACTTACTAAGTCCCCTTGAACCTCCAAGTAGTTCTAGCAACGGTCAAACAAAAGACAGTATGGACCAATGGTTATAGAAATCAAGGACACTTCGGAAAGGTTGGTTTGCGCCCACTGGAAGTTCCAGCGCGCCCAGTGGAAATCAAACGACCCTCTCGACAACATTGTAATTTTGAGCTCTGCGCTCAGAAAAACGGTGGACGACACATTGTATCCCAAAGGCTTTGTTGCAAAAGGCTCGATAAGGCGGACATAAGCTGGAAGAGAGGGTTCAGCGCTAATTCAAGTCATTCGCCAAATCATGGACGCTTTGGGGGTGCCAGGCTTAATTTCGGAAGCTGAGTACCCATACTGTTGATGGAGGAAATCTTGCACCACCTTAAGTCCCTAAAGTCCTAGGAATTACAGTAGTCTAGGGCCCCTAGGTGGTGCAAGATTTCATCCAGCAACAGTATTGCAGCTGGAGCACGAAGGGGGAGCATGCCAAAGCCTACTTCTCTTGCTGGTGCTCAAGGGGGAGTGGGGAGTGGAGTTCTGTAACGAAGAGCGGAAGTAATCACACTGAATAAGCATCTATAAAGCTGCCATTCTTCTCTCCCCCACTCTCCCTTCACCACCAGAAAGCAAAACCTCAAACTTAGACCCCCTAACTTCCCTGAAGTCTCAACCCCCAAGCTGGTTCGCTATTGGGATACTTCTATTCCTTATTGGGCTTTAGCAGAACCAATTTTCTTGCAAAATTGTATTTGAGGCATGAGAACTTCTCGGCTTGCGAGACCCGGCGGCAAGCGGACACGGTGCAATCCCCTCTGACTAAAAACACCCCCCACCCCCTTCAAGCTAAGTATTCGCAGTATGGGGAACATATGTATAACTGTTGGACTCCTCTCAGGTCCCATGTGGTGTCCTAATATGGGTTTAGGGTTTAGGGGCCCCATATATGTGGGTCCTCTTCGAGCTTCCTCAAAGTGAGGATCGTGAGCAACTCGTCCTGCCGCTGATTGGCCTCTACTACCGAGTAGCTGCTGCCGAGAGACGTGCCTGGGTCAGGACGACAGACAAAGTTGTATATTAATCATGTGAGCTAGAGTCCAAACTCCCTAAAGGAGGGTCATTTAGGGGATTATATAGCGGACTACTCAAGGGGTTACTAAAGGGGATACTTGGATTTTAGACAATGGCTCGCGTTATATTGGAATGTTTGTATTCGTTGCATATTGTTCTCAGTGTCAAGGTCTAGGGTTTAGGGTTTAGGGTTTAGAGCCGGGTCAGCATCTCAGCTTTCATTGGCGTTGCAATGTCTCAGTGCTTGCGATATTGTTACATTGGTGGGTGTCCTACAACCCTAAACCCTATGGCCATGGTTCCGAAAAATTGTCCCTGCAAAGAGGGTTATGGATTGCACTCACATCCCCTGCTTGGAGGGTCAATGAGACTTAGTAAGTAGGTGAATATCCTCCTATAAGCCATGTAGTAACCCTACAACCTACTTACTAAAGAGTTCGTTTCTAAGGGTTGGGGTAGGGGGTTTTAGTTCAGAATTTTGCATTTAATGTTCAGGGTATATGTACCATTGTCTAAACTCCTAGTATCCCCCTTAATAACCCTTATAGTAGTCCCATATATAATCCCCTATATAACCCCATTCAAGGAGTTTGGACTATAGCTCATATGTTTAGCTGGTTTGGGTTTTGTAGGTTAAGTACCAGGCCTAGGGGTGACCAGTACGACAAAATCGCAGACAAAGGCATTCGATGCATAAAAAGTTCCAGGGTACTTGGGGGGTCAGGCGGGCTGAGTAAGTAGGTGAATTACCCCTGTAACCCGTATGATAGCCCTATAAGTATCCCCATTATTAACCTACTGTTGAACTCTGCCTGACCCTCGAACTAACATCTAGGCGGCGTGGACAGCAACGAGGGCACGGCCATCTTATACGGGATGATGCAGCGAAGACGAGAAGCGATTTTCCCACGCACCTTCGAACACGTTTCTGTGGTGGATGGCGTCGAGGCCGACAGTTTTGCAAAAGGACTATTGCCATGATGGCTATTACTAGCACTAGCATGATGATTGCTATAATTGTGAGTACTCATTATTATTACTACTATTAGTATGATCACCATTATTATTATGATTACTACTGTTATTATTCTGTTGTCTTTCCTAAGCTGGATGAAGGGGGCTGCCATTGAGCGGGCCTACGGGTTCAAGAGTCAAGGGCTGAGGACGGGGTTTCAAGTATGGTATCAGGGAGCGCTCCAACTCTTCGATGAGCCTTGTGTCGAAACAGACTTACCAATGCCCAGGTGAAAAAGAAAAAGGTCCTCTTCGGCGACCTGCTCGAACGCGTTGACACACATCTTGAACATCTAAACAATGCTCCTTGTCAAGAAACAGGGAAGATGTCTCTATGCAATGGATGGCTGCCATGAGCAGCTCACCGCAGATGCTGCTAAGCCTTCAAAGGGGTAGTTTCCTCAAATAGGAGGACCCCGTTATAGATCCCAAAAATACCGTAATCCTTATTATGGGGACCCCCAAAAGAGTACCCCTAATTTTGGGAAACCCTAATCCCTATAAACCCTTAGAAAACCTTTATAAACACCTTTAAAGGCACCCCTAATTTTTGGACATCCTAATACTCATGTACCCGTAGAAAACCCGCTTAACGTACCCCGAATTTTAGGAAACACCTAATCCTTTTTTATCCGTCTATACGCCTAGAAAACACTTTCTGCTAAACCCATTCAAAGGTACCCCTAATTTGGGGAAACCCCTAATCCACATATATATATATATCCCCATCCCCTAGAAAACCCTTATAAACCCCTTTAAAGGTACCCCTTATTTTGGGAATATTGGGGAAATCCTAATCCCTATATACCCCAAGAAAATCCTTATAAGCCCCAAACCCCGGAGGATGTCCTACTTGACTTCGTGCGCCATCCTACGAACTCCTCATCGATGCTGGGTTGCGGTTAAGGAACTTAAGTTAAATTACCATATTACGGGTAGAAATAGTAATTAATATGCTTTCTCGAATATAGTAACTTAAATTAAGGAATAGCAGCAACCCAGGATGTCACCCGCAGTTCGCCGTGGATATATAAGCCCTGGTGCTGGCACTTGGGCTGCCAATGAGGTAGATTTTTGGGGGTTGTATGGTTTTTCGGCCGAATTCTCAAAATTGTCGGCTTCTTTAGCGGCCGCCTAGTTTTAAGAAGCTCCCACGCGTGTTGACATCACGTTCATGTGATGCGGTTGTGGCAAATTGCGCCATGAACTCCACATTGGTGCAGGGGCTTGTTATAGTAGCATGAGTAATGCATGGTAACAAGTATAGTTCTTTGTAGTACTAACAATTGGTAGGCAATGACAAGTAGTTGTATTACGAAAAATAGTCGCAAAAACTGGGTTGCTGTTAAGGAACTTAAATAAAGTTACCATAATGGGCATTTTTAGTAAATAATAGGTTTCCCCCAATATAGTAACTTAATTTAAGTTCCTTAACAGCAACCCAGAAAATGAGGAGTTAGGGTACTTCTCCTCGAGGCTTGAAGGCTACTTCTGTCGCTGGCCGCGACTCACGCTAATCACGACTGCATCATCCCTGTGCCAAGAGAAAATCCTTCGGCCACCTTAGCTTACTGGGGGTTTGTAGCGAGTAAGGGAATATATTATACAAGGATTATAATTCCCCATTCCCTGCTAACAAGCACTAAGTTATGTAGTAGATGTAACCGAGCTAGCTAGCTTGCTAGTAGCTACCCCTCAGGTTTTTCTGAAATCCACGGTCTTGGTTTTCTCCTGCTTCAGGTAGCATGATGGGAGGCGGATCAGCGTCCATCACGTCAGCCCTTGCCGAGCGAATCGAGCGGAACAGAGGGTGGAGCGATCTATGTTCAAATGACAACTCCGCGGACGCACGCGAGTACCAGGCGCGCTGAAGCCGTTTGAAAAAACTTGGTGCCAGTGCCTCGCCGTCCTACCTGCGCAAGAGCACAAACTTCAGATTGACAAAGTTCAACCACGCAACACACAATGCGCAAACAACCAGGCAGCCCTCAACAACTTTCTGCAAATTTAATATAGGTGATGCGTCTCTCAAGATAAAGGGCCTCTTGGACTAACAGTATACAATCTCCTTCTGAATTTTAGGTTCCCCAAAACTGAAACCTATGAATTTGAGAAGAACCCACCGCTTCCCATTTGATCCCAATGGCCTTTCGCAACTTCCACTTTCTTTTCCATTATCCCCGTATCATCCTAATATACTATAGTAGCTTCCATTTTCTTTTCCATTTTCCCCATATGATCTCAATATACTATAGTAGCTTCCATTTCCTCTCCATTTTCCCCATATGATCCCGTTCAATGTACTATAGTAGCTTCCATTTTCTTCTCCATTCTCCCCGTATGATCCCAATATACACTATAGTAGCTTCCATTTTCTTTTCCATTGTCCCCATATGATGCCAATACACTGTAGTAGCTTCCATTTTCTTTTCCATTATCCCCATATGATCCCAATACACTAAAGTAGCTTCCAGTTTGTTTTCCACCATCCCCATATGATCCCAACCCTAGGCCCTAAACCCTAAACAAATTCGGGGAAGCCTGTCGTTTCGGCTCCACGCCTTGAGGAGCAGGCAAGCGAAGAGTTGGTGGTGGTGAGAGTTTAGGGCCAGGCCTGGACCTTTCTCGGTTAAGGTTTCAGGGTTTAGGGGGTTTAGAGTTTAAGGGTTTAGGGTTTAAGGCTTTCGGTTTGGGGTTTAGGGTTTGGGGTTTGGGAAGTTTAGGGTTCAGGGATTTAGGGTTCAGGGATTCATGTTATTATGTCCTCGCCTGGAGGGTCAGGGGGATTTAGTAAGTAGGTTGATAACCCCTATAATCCATATAATAACAAGAATTATCCCCAGTATTAACCTACGTATTCTCTTAGAACGCTCAAAATGCGTGCTGTGGGCAGTGTTTGTGACTGTACATACCAGCGTTGGTAGCACCTGCACTGCATGACAAGCATGCGAAGGCTTTGCATGCGATGCCCAGACCAAACCCTATAAACGGTGCATGTTGCATGGTTGTTTGACTTGTTTTGCCCTCTCTCCTCTAGGTTGTACTGTAGCGCTTAATGAGAGGCATGTAAACTTACCTGGTACATCTACACTAACACTATGCGCAACAGAATAATATGCTACCTTCACCCTGAGGCCCTAGGTTTGCATAGGGTTTAGTGTTCAGTGTTTCGTGGGAGTTTATCAAGATTGTTCAGCGTCCTTCAGCTTAGCCCCCCTAATCTCATCTGCAATCTCCATGCATGCCAAGGGTCCTTAGGCTTCTCCATGTTGCAAAAAACGTGATGGGATTTCCAAACATCCCATAACCCTAAATCTAACAGTCTCTTGAGCGGTCCAGTGAATTTCAAGATCACAGGTCACATTGTGGGTCCTCGCAACAGTGAGTCTGCCTATTTTCGGTGTATCTATGGGCTTTGGGAAACTGCCATCGGGTTTCCATGTCATCCCCTACACTTTCCGTCCGGCCAGACATGGTGTCTTTGCGCGCGCCCTACTTGGAGGGTCAGGGGGACTGAATAATTAGGTTAAGAATGGGATGCCTGGGGTTGTTATATGGTTTCTTGGGTTGTTAACCTAGTTGCTAAGCCCTTCTTACCCTCCAAGTAACCCCCCGACCATCTTCGATCATTGCGTTCAGGACTGGAGCCTGTGTGATAGAGCGCGGCTTTAGCGAATTTGATTTTATGGTTTCACCACGGAGTGCGCATCACAACACGACCGTGAAATGTGACGCGGCATCTGATATACAAGTGCGATGCCCACACAAAGCCATGGCCTCTTGCCCATGATCTTTAGTCTTCTGTGGCCTTCAACACTCACAGCCCTGCATTTGATCCAAAACACACCTACATGACCTAAATCCCAAACGAGAAGGAAGCATGTGCGGGAAGGCCAGGCAAAGGCACCATCACTGCATCCAGTAGCTTCCTTGGAGGTCCTTAAACAACAAACCCTAATCCAGTAAGCTTCCTTGGAGGTCCAGGGCAGCTAAAAGATCTGAAGAGCAACCTGAAGTGTTCCCCAAATGTCCCAAATCAGATGTAATCTATGGGTTATCTAGGGCTTCCAATAATGGAGAATCAAATGGAAAAGACAATGGAAAATGAAATGGAAACTGGGATTATATGTAGGGGTGTATATGAGATATAGTCTAAACTTCTTAAAGGTGTTATACAAAGGGATATATAGGGGACGAATTTAGGTGTTACAAAGGGGATACTGGGAGTTTAGACTAAATATGGCCCATATCGATCCATAGCAGGGATCCGTATCATCCCTGCGACTCAAGCCCCGTAGAACCATGGGTTTTTACAGGCAGTCCTCTCCTTGGAAGGCAACGCCCAGCCCACCAGGCCCTAAATCGAATTGTAGCTCGATTCTACTCCCGATGAATGAGTTTAGGGTTTCGGGTTTAAGGTTTTTAGTATCCTATAACCAAAGATGAGTATGAAGGTTGGAGTTTGTATTATAGACCTAAGGGGACGACAGATTAGCTGGCGGTTGTTTCTTATTGCGATCATCATTCACACTGCCGACCATGAGCGTCATCGTGGAGGGGTTGCTGTACTAAACGTATTTACTAATTTCGTGAAAGACGTTACAGCTATTGTTATTCCGAACCGCACTGCTGTCCACCTAAACCCTAAACCCTAAACCTTACAAACCCTCAACCGCGGATCTCCAAGAAGCACCATAGCTGGGAGCAGCGCTTAGCTTTGCAACGTCCGCATCGCTGTCCTAAGAACGAGGCTTCGAATTTGGGGTTTAGGGTCAAAGGCTTCGGTCTTCAGGTAGATTTAGGGCTGGCTCTGAACTCAGACTTTGGCTTTATGGGGATTTGTTTCGGACGGCTATCGCCACGACCTCAGCAACTGCGTCTACCATTATTCTTCTATTGCTGCTTCTGCCACCGCCTTCTCAATACACGGCTCGTATGCGTCCGCAGGGTTCAAATTCACAATTTAAAACCCCAACTTGGGGTTTCAGCGAATTCGTAATGCTGGATGCTCCAAAAGATTCATTCTGCCGCTACAGAAACAAGAGCTTCCCTAAAGCGATTGCCGTGCCGGAGCATTGGAACAGCATCATATGATCATGAGGATTCTTATAAGGCGACATTCTTCCAGCTTGGGCATGGATGGATCTGGTCATCGAGTTCAGCCGGCAATGCACCTTATTCTGGTTTAGGCATGGGCAATTTGCTAAGCGAAATCAGTCAGGCATTCAGGGATGGAGGTTGTTAGATCGTTGTTATGGTTGGGACGTGGATGCAATAATAGTAAGACTAACCCGATGATAGTACAATCGCCCAGTAATGGTATTAATAACCCAATAGTAGTAATAGTAAGAGTTAGTTATAGTTATAGTACTAGTAATAGTGATAATGCACTGCCCGGAACTGTGCACGCCGCAACAATGGTTTGGCACATGCTAGCTAGGCCGTCCCACAAGCAAGACTCAACCAGAGTTGCGACTCAGGCTGTCGGCATGACTCTTGAAACCCCTAGACATGACGCTATCACCTTAAATGGCATGTCTTCACCACGGCCGCATATGAGCCGGCGTTCCTCCAAAGCATAAAAACCTGAGTTTCTACGGCGGCCGCTTCTACTACTACTACTGTGTCCCTGCTGCTGCTACTGCTCTGTCTATATTGCTTCTGCTATTGCTTACTGCTGCTACTGTTGTTTCTGCTACAGCGACTGCGACTGAGACTGCCGCTACTTCCAATATGGTGGATGGAGGAAATCTTGCACCACTATATCCGGAGCAATTGTAATTCCAGGGGTTCCTCCATCCACAGTACAAATGATTGCTTCTACTGCTACCATAACCACGAGCACAAAAACATGACCACCATTATCCTGTTCTGAGGCTGCAATACAGCATTCCGCGCTTGCTTATGGAAAGTCAGCGCGCACGAGTTTGGAGAGAAGAGATGCTACACGACAAATGCCACGGCACCTATTATCACTATCATTACTAACGATTATTACTACTACTATTATATTGCTATATTACTGTCATTATTGTTACTACGATGAGATTACTACTATTATTATACATCATGCTTCAACTCTGACAGCGGTCCTACCTCCAGAGACTGGAGCTCCATAAAGGTTTTCCAGGCCGACCCTCTGCAGCCATGTGAGCTATACTCTAAACTTCTTAAAGGGGGTCTATAGGGGATTATATAGGGTTTAGGGATTAGGGTTTACGAATTAGGGTTTAGGGTTTAGGGTCTAAACTCCTTAAAGGGGGTTAGATGGTAGATTCATTAAATAGGGCACAAGAGAGCCCAAAATACTGTACTCCTTATCATAGGGACCCCAAAAAGGTACTCCTAATTTTGGGAAACCCTCACATAGGGGATCATATAGAGAACTACTACAGGCGATATTAAGGGGGATACTAGGAGTTTAGACAATGGCTCATGCGGCTGTTTGTCTGGGCACCACTGAAACCCGCGCCAGCATCTGCCTGATACATGGTGCAAGCATCTAAGCATTCTCATAATAGCAGCGGCCACTATTCAGAACGAGGGCATGAATTTCCTGGTTGCTGTTAAGGAATTCTTTTGATTACTATAATAAGGACACCCTGTTACTTACTGTATACCCATCATATGGCAATTTAGTTTAAGTTCTTTGACAGCAACCCAGATTTGGGCGATGCTCGCTCGGGGTTCTTGCTGCGAAGTTGTTTTCAAGAATTATCACGGTTTCGCGCGAACTTCACCTCCTTCGGTAGGCGTCAGCGAATGCTGCGTTCACCGGCGGGTGAAAGACATGTGCTGGCGACCGGGAAAATGGTGCAACTAGCGCATGGCCGAAATCCAGCAAGCTTCTTTTTATCGAACATGCGGCCTGCATTACTTGACTATATTGAGGACAACAGCTTTTGAGAGCTTTGTTCATGTCTGCCTTGTCAGGCATCCGAGCCCAACAGAAATTTGACATATTATAGGCCCCTGCCCATACTCCCTGGAATCCCTAAAACCTAAACCCCAAACCCTAAACCCTAAAGCCCTAAATAGCAGTTTCCATTTTATTTTCCATTATCCCAATATAACCCCAATACACCTTCAGCCATCCATTCCTCCATCCCAAGCAGTGGAGTCGGCCTTGGCTCCAGGCTTGTTCGGTCCACCCCCTGGACCCCAAGCTCTGGAGGCCGACCTGGAGTGCGCCAACTCAACTTGCTGTCTCTTAGTAGGGAATATGGGAATGGATTATATGAGCTACGGACTAAATTTTAGGTTGGGGGGAGCCTATAGGGGTATATATAGTGTTTTGGGAGGGACTTTTTAAGGGATATACTACAAATTTAGTCCAGGGCTCATGTGAACAGTAGTCTAAACTCTGGAGAGGGGGTTATATACGGGATTACAGAGGAGAGCATTTTAGGGATTATCAAGGGGGATACTAGGAGTCTAGATGATGGCTCATATTCCCTACTAAGAACCAGTAAGTCCAAGGGCCACTGTATGAAGATTGCGACTTTCCACAGCCCAACTGCTTCACAACAGTAATACTCGATGTCATACTAGCAATTGCTGGTAGAAATGGTATTAGTTATAGTAGTAGTTCCAGTACTACTACTAGTAACAGTCATGGCAACAGTCATAATCAGAATGATACACAGTAGGTGTCCCGCCTTCCAACTTGTGTAAAACCCGACGCCCGTAAACCCGAAACCCCTACACCCCAAAGCTCTGAACCCCCACACCCCTAAGCCCTAAACGCCTGAACCCCTACAACCCAAAACCCCAAACCCTACACCCTATGCATCCCATAACGCCCCCCTCATGACTCTAATTAAGGCCTTGACCTGAGCTACAGTCTAAACTCCTTAAAGGGGGGTTATATAGGGGATTCTATAGGGGATTACTATAGGGTTTATTAAGGGGGATACTAGGAGTTTAGACTATAGCTCACCTGGTAAACGAGGTACCTGCGTAACATTTCCAAGTCTCTGGTCGCAGCCGGCGTCACTGTGAAGAGCTCAGAGATTTAGAGGTTTCCCCAAAATTAGGGGTACCTTTCAAGGTGTCCATAGGGATTTTCTAGGGTATATAATATAAGGTATATAGGGGGGATATGGGGATTAGGGTCTCCCAAAATTAGAGGTACAAAGTTGAGGGTCCCCAAAATCATGATCATAGCATTCTGGGGTCCATATTGGGGCCCCCTGTTTGTGGAAACTAGCAAGTCTAGAATCGTAGCCGAACTGTCTTGCGTAGTTGCACTGATCCCGTCCCTTCAAATACCCTCATATTTATGATTAAGGGCGCGGGGGCTAAATTAGTTATTTTGAGGAGGGGACTCTTGGTAAAGGAAGCTTAAGTCTGCGTCTGGACCTTCAACTAGTTGGTACATGCCTGATACTTTAAGAAAAGGCAGCCTCCTTCGAGCGGAGTTTGCTTTCTGGCATCAACCTGTTCGAAAGCATCCCCGACAGAATCCTACAGAAGGAGCTCCATCATCAGCTTGTCTTCAGGTTATGTGCAGGACCCCTGAAGCCTCTCCCATTGCTCGAAATCATCATATCTTTCCCACTACCAGGCCTAAGTACCCCTGGTGCTGCCGTATTTGCAAGCTTCTCAGGATCCCCCTGAGGTCTTCTGAGATGACTGCAGCCCGGAAGGCCTGTACAGAAATCATGGCTGAGGGAAGCAAGAGCTCTCCCCCGCAACGTAACTTGTGGGGTTAGGCAGAATGGAAGGCTTGCTCTGTGGCGTGGCCATTCCTTTTGCACAATGGGTGCTTGTGCCCTGGGTTACAAGAAAACGTAGCAGGCTTTCGATGATGCAGGGCACCCACCCCATGTACAAGGAACATCAGGGAATCAGCTAAGATGTTGCTACAACTGCCTCAGTGAGTCGTGCATGAGAGGCAGCCGCAGCAACACGGGTTTTAAGGGGCATGCCGCTGTGCTGCCTTTGGCATGTGCCAAAACGGTCGCCTGCTGAGTCTCAGACCCATCACCAATCCTTTCGCCTGCGCTGATAAGAGCTCAAAAATACGCGGGGCAAGGGGTTAGCATGAAAGAATTCGATTCTTTACTATTACGGGACGATGAATAAGATTCAAGCATTCCATCAGGCAGTCCGGATACGCAGCTGGCCTAGTGAATACATCACTCGCTGGGCGCCATCTTAACTGTTTAATGATGCAGGAGCATGCTGAGTTTTCGCTCAACAATGAGCCTGCAAAGGCATCTGCCTGGATTCGTTCAAAGATGCGCTGCTTCTGCTTGGCAATGGTCGACTTTCCAGTATAAGCAGATTTTCAATATGTGCAGTGCCGCGGTCCCTCATATTCATGTAGTAGTTTCCAGGGACTGTGAATAAGCATGGCGTTGGGGGCTAAATCCCCTTCTTGGGTTGAACATTCATTGTGGCAGGTGGATGAGGAGCAGGTCAGGCATGCCATGGCGGATCCTGAAATTCAGCAGATTCTGCATGTCCGCGACCCAGTTGTTTGGGGCGCTGGGGTTTAGGCTTTTCGGGGTTGAAGTTGCCATCAGTAAGGTCGACCTTTTGAGGGGTCAAATATGGGGACTCTTTTTCTGAGCGTCCTATTGTGTAGCAGCCGCTTCATCGGCAGACAGCTCAGCTAGCTCGTTCACATTTGCACTCAACAGTGCTTTGGGGCTGATTTCCTTTGGGAGCTTCTTCGACGCGGAGATGTGGCGTCGTGTGTGATGGGCATGTTTTAGCACGTGGCTGCATTCCTGTCTGCGTTGGCGCCAGGACCCTCAGATCAATATGTTCCTGAAGGAAATGCAGAACAACCCGCAAGAAGCGCAGAAGCAGATGCACTCGGACAGGGGCGAAAAGGGGGATGGGGTCGTGGGGTTGTCATACAATTAGGGGATACTGCCAAATTCGTTGAGTCGACCTGATCGCGGCCTTTGGTGCCACCTGCTTTAGCTTAATTTGATTTGCAGGACCCAAAGCTCCAAGAAGCCGTGTCCAAGCTGATAGCCGCCGGCATCATCCGCACGGGCTAGGCGCGCAGCTTGGCCTGCCAGCCGTGTCCACGATCGGCCATGACTAAGCAGATCTCCAAGATAATGATATCAGTATTAACCAGAATGATACTTACTATAACAGTAATAGTAGCAATAAATAACTTAGTAAAAACAAGAATAATACTACTACTAATAATAATAACAATAATATTCGTAAAAGTAATAGTAATAAGAATATAGTAATAGTAATGATAATAGTAATAGCCTCCATCCGCAAGGCCTTTGGAGTCTGCTAGAGCTTTCGTTATGCGGCTTGGCAACTTCCCATGCCTCCCTGACAAAGCTAATTTCGTTTGCTCGCTTATGCCATGCTCTCAAGCTCATCTTGCGCAGTTGTCTGCACTCCTACAATATATATGTACAGCAGTATAGAAACTTGCTGCATATTAGGGTGAGTCACCAGCAACACAGAGAGCATGGCGCGAAGAACTTGATTGAACGTGCATAATTCCAAGGCGTGATGTAGTCCCTACATGCGTTCTGCGAGCGAGAAGATTGCTACATGAGCAACGGCACCGAGCTACCAATCATCACTGAGGACACCTAACAATCGGCTACATCACACGCATTGAGTCGGTTTCTTTAGGGCGAGTCGATCCGTGGGCCTGCCAAACACTGGCGATGTCGAGCCGTAATGAGCATCAGAAGAAGTGAAGGTCACAACAGCCACATCACCTTGACTAGTCGAATGGCGAATTGGCAGGCCCACCCCCAGCACGAGCAGAAAAACGCCACTAGTACAGGTGCCTTGTGATCTTGGCTCTCCCGCAGTGAAGCCGCAGTAGCGGCTGATCTCAGTTTTGCTGAACAGCCCAGCACGATACCTCAGCGGAGCCGGGCTACTGATGGTGCAGTGCAGTATATTGGAAGTCAGCACGTTAAGAGTAGTCAAGTTTTGCTTGTCGTTTGCCAGTGCGTAATTGTTTGGTCCCTGCCTAGGGGAAGCCTCAGCGGCTACCCAACTGGCATCTGGAGTCAAAAGACCAAAGACCATCACTCGAGGTCGCGCGCAAGAAGGTGCCGACTGCAAAAAGTGGAAAGGAGCATGCTGACGGCACCGGACAAGAGCAAGACCCCTTCGGATTTCTTATAATCTTGGCTGATGCTTTTGCATAGTAATTATGGTAACAATAACAATAGTAATGATAGTAATAGTAATAGTTATTAGTACTATTCTTATTACTATTATTGTTACTAGTATTAGTATTTTATGCAGGTCCAGATGGAGATCAGCAGAGTTTGTTGCTCCAACGCGTAATATGGGTTCAGTTAACGCTGAGCTAGACTTACTGATGCTTACTGGTGGTTAGTAGCCCAATCTTGGAGTACTACACTTTAATACTTTTTTGGTTCCTGGGTTCTTGTCATAACAAATTATACCTAAAAATTCTATACTTTTTGTCTGGTGTGTACTCCAAACTAGGGTTAGCCGGGAATGAATGAATATAATCTACGAACTGTTGGTGCTTCATTCAATGTAGGGACTACCACAGGTCCAGTCCTCCAGCCACTGCTAACCAACAATATGCAAACCCTCAACCCCATGTATCCCTATAAACTCCCATTTTCCATTTCATTTTCCAGTTGCTTTTCCTGTTGATTCTCCACTACTGCCGTACCGTCCCTATGTCTATAACCCTTTGGAGGGATCTAGGGCCGTTTCATTTTCCACTTGGTTGTCCATTGGCATTTCCGCTTGATTCTCCGGCTTTAGGGTAGTATCCCAAAAAAAACAGTATATCACTATATGAGCTATAGTCTAAACTCCTAGCATTGCCTCTTAACAATCCCTATAGTACTCCACTACATAATCCCCTATATAACCCCCTTTAAGGAGTTTAGACTACGGTGACATTTTTAAATAAGTGGAGGGCGGCCAACCCCAAGGTGCCATGGAGGTAGTACAGAAGATCTATTTTAATCCGGATGTTTTCCTGTTTAGGCTCAATTCCGGATATGTAAGTCTTGGGCGGCCGGACGTCATGCTTTGCGAGGGCAGTATAATATACCTGTTCGGCTGTTTACGTGTCCGGATGTTTGACAAGCGTCGCTGTATGGCTCACATGGCAGGTATCTCTGAACCCTAAAAGCCTAAACCCTAAACTATATTGACCCTGAACCCTAAACGTTGCTCCGGCACGGCTATTTGGGCTCTGTCTGGGCTAGGCTTAGTCCCACGGGCCAGCGCCATGTTCCGCGTGAAGGCCCCTGACAACTTGCAGAGCGCAAAAAGTATAGTCTTTTAGGGTTTTGGGTTTGGGGTTTAGGGTTTAGGGATAGAACAGGGTTTAGGGTTTAGGGATAGAATATGGAATTTTCCAAAACCACAATACGGTCCACGTATACCGTGTATTCATTCTTTCTACTCCCTAAACCCAAATCATTTTGGAGGATCCTAGCCTTAGCAGAGACTTTGCCCACTTCGAGGAATTGTGCTTTCCAAAGTTTGATCCCCCAAATAGTAATTTTGTTGCTATTATTGCTATGTTCTTATTACTATTGCTACCATATTATTATTGCTTTATTATTACGATCATGACTACGCAAGGTCAATATGGACGTCGCTATCTCCTGCTAACTTGTTAGCCCTGACACGGCGCCTGTGCGCCGACAGGAGGTCGAAGCGGTTCTCGCCAAGGTCGTAACTGCAGCTTGGCTCAGATGGGGTTTCCCAAAATTAATTAAGAGTACTTTTCTGAGGTACTCATAATGAGGGCTATATATAGTACATTGAGATCTATATTGGGGTCCCCCCGAATTCAGGGAAACTCACAGTTTCCATTCGGATTGGCATGATGCTGTATCACTGCTGCGAAGTTATTTGCACTTGCTTCCCCACATGGCTGACATGAAACATTAGATAGGCCTAGGTAAGGCAGGAATCGTAAAAATGCAGATCCAGTCCGTGTGCAAGTTGTTCACTTGCATTGCACCATGCACTCAGGATGAGATCACGACTCTTGGCTTGGCAACTAAACCCTAAACCCTGGACTCCTTGGACTCCTTGGGGAAAAACATCAACATTGCTCGGTAATAGTCATCGTAGCCATAATCATCAGGGGTTAGGGTTTAAGGTTTTAGGGTTTAGGGGTTTAGGGCATAATCATCACATCATAATGGCACTCGGAGAGGCAGGGGGTCTTAGTACGGAGGTGAATAGGCCCTATATGCCATGTGGTAACCCTAGTCATCACCATTATTATTAACCTGCGTGTTAAGTCCCCCTCACCCTCCTAGGAATGATGGCAATGACAACTCAAACCCTAAACCCTAAACATCCCTAAACCCCAAATCCTGAACCCTAAACCCCAAGCCAAGGAACATAATGATCATTGATGAAGGGGGAGGAGTGATCGCGGCTGCGAAGCCGAAACAGGCAAGCGCTAAGCTGGTTCAGGGTTTAGTGGTTAGGGCTTAGGAGGGTTTAGGGTTTAGGGTTATATGGGGGTTTAGTTAGGGTTCAGGGTCAAATTGGGGTTATATAGGGGTTATATTGTGATAATGGAAAAGGAAAGGGAAGCTGCTATTTATGGTTTAGGGATGTTCATGGTTCAGGGCTTAGGGATGTTTAGGGTTTGGGGCTGAGGGATCTTCAGGGTTTAGGGTTGAGGGGAGGTTGCCAAGGATTGGGGGTTTAGGGCGGGGGGGGACTTTGTCAAAATGATGGTGGGTATTCTCAATATTAGGGGCCATGTTATACACCCCAAAAGCGGCCATAATTGTTGACAAAGAGCACATTCTCCCGTACGAGAAGCTGCCCTACCCCAAACACCGAACCCCAAGAATTCAAGAATATTCATAGCAGGAATGTGATAGGGATATACCTACCAGAGTCCTTGTCTTCCTACTATTATCCTACTATATTCTTGGGGTTCCTTGTTTGGGGTCCCCAAGAGAGTCCTTTAAACGGGACGGAAGGTAGACAATTCTGGACTGGCTGTGATCTCTGGTGCCGCAGCCTTGGATAGGATTGCGATGCCTTGGCAGGATTTCGTTTCAAACGAAGGTCCCTGTTGGGAGTCCTTATTAAAAGGATTAAATCAGATCATCATATGTTGGGGTCTCCCTACTTACAGACCGACTTTTACCGGTCTGTGCATCTGGGCTGGGGGGATATAATGATGATAGTAATGAGTCGTCGCCGTCGTTGTCCTCATCGTAGCTTAATAGTAATTGATGATAGCAGCAAAAATACAATAGCAAAAGAGACATTGGTTAGGAGGACCCCCCACCCTGTAATAGTGGTATATGAGGAATATAAGAGGACCCTAATATAATCCCTCTTATCCCCTATAGTCACTATTACTGGGTGGGGGGTCCACCTAGGACGTTGGTAACAAATCATTGCAGTAATATTGGGGGAAAGACAGGGATCCGGCACCCCCGTGGTAGTTTAGCGCATGCGCGCTTCCCAAAGGAGGGGTCCCAGTCATGCAGCCAAAATGGTCCGTTTAAGAGGAACCCCTAAACCCTAAACCCTCAACTCCCCAAACCCCCTAAACCCTAAACCCCCCGAACCCCCTAAGCCCTAAACCCTAAACCCCAAAAAGGCACCCCAATCCCTGGATCCCCTGACCTGCAAATTCCTAGGCACTGGCCGAGTTCAAAATTGCGGGCGAGTATGTCTCTCCGGACTATATTCCGAAATTCGAGGACACCGTAGCAGTCCTAGTCTGGCTTTGCAGCTCTTGATAACCTCAAGAGGCCAGAGTGCCACCCTCTGTTTCCGAAAGAAGTACTGGGATAACGACAGGAAGGAAGCAAGCTTTAACTGAGCCAGGACGCCCTTTTTACGTGCGACAATGCCATGGTGGCTTGTTCTACATTTCTGCAGCCTGGCACTCCTTAGATTGTGCTCGCCTAGGCCATGCTTGTATTTTCCATATAACGAAAGGAAATCAAACGGAGAAGGAATTGGAAAATGAAATGGAAACTGCACCTGTATAGGCGATTCTAGGGGTTAAAGTGAGCAACGCGTGCGTGCGCTTTGTTTCTAAGGACTTCGACTGAGAACTCGGGGGCCCAGATTGTGCTTGTTGTTGCTTGGCCTGGCTATAATTGCTTGGGGTTCAGGATTTAGGGGTTAGGGGTTTCGGGTTTAGATTTCAGGTTTCTAGCTTGCCCTGGACTAGAGTGGACTTAGCCAGTTTGCGTGAGGGTATTCTTTCGGGTTATATAGGGGTAGGGGTTATATATATATATGGGTTGGATACCCAGCAATGGAGAATGCCATGGAAAGCAAAATGGAACATGAAGTTGTAGCGGGGATTGTAGGGTTGTGAATAGGGACAATCTAATCCCTATGCAACCCTGTAAATGCCAGCTTCCATGTCATTTTCCAGGTGATTTTCCTCCATTTGATTCTCCACTATTGGGGATAATATCCCTATTTTTGACCCTACACCCTAAACGGGTTTAGGGTTTAGGGTATGCAAGCTAGGGAATCAAGGTCTGGAGTGAGTCTCATCAGAACCCAGCATTGCTGTTCGCTCGGCTGGAGGTTCTGAAGATGCTCGGCTTAAATGGGTAGCTGTTAAGGAACTTAAATTCAGATACTATCAGGAAAGCCTATTCTTTTCTCTGTATATATGTATACACCCATAACATGGTAACTTGGTTTACATTACCGGCAACCCTGTTTAATGGCAGGTGCAGACTGCCTGAATACTTTGTTCAGTCCGACACTAGGTACTGAGATACTGGTTCAGGGCTGCCTTCCGTGTGAATTCATCAGGCACGCCAGCATTTAATCATTTCTGTGGGTCACTCTATCCGATTTTCTATCCTTGCACGTTGCAACGAATTGGGAAGGGATGTCAATCCCCTGAAGGCCTAAATCCTAAACCCTCAACCCTGAAACCCTAAGCCCTCAACCCTGAAACCCTAAACCCTGAAGCCCTCCACCCCGAACCCTAAAAGCCTAAACCCTGAAACCCTGATACCCTAAACCGGATCCCCAAAGCAACATTGAATGAAAGACCTCAACTCCTTATGTCTGCTCAGCCGCCAGCTGCTATTTATGGTTTTTGGGGTTTAGGTATTTAGGGTTTAGGGTTTAGGGACTTAAGGATTCTGGGTTTAGTGTTTAGGGTGCAGGGTTATCTTAGGGTTATATAGGGCCATTATCCCCAGCTATGGAAAATCAAATGGACAAGAACATGGAAAATGAACTGGGGGTGTAGGGTGTTGGGCGTTGCGAGCAGGCCTCCTTTGGATCCCTGCTCCCCTTGACCCTAGACAGTTGGGGGATTGTCAAAATTATG
>CAJNIZ010019391.1:0-20945 GCA_905231905.1 Symbiodinium pilosum
ATTAGGAATGGAAGGCACTTCACTGACAAGGGATCCTGAATCTGATAGGGGAAAGGTTGGGTACTGCCCCTACCCAGTAACAGTCTATATTAGGGGTCCTATTAAGGGCTATATATAACCACATTATAAGTATTATCCAACTGTTACTGAGGGGGGGCAGTACCCAAGATATAAGCATCCGCATGGGTTTTAGGGTTTAGGGATGGGGTCCAGGATGTGGGGCTTAGGGTCTAGAGTAGGGATATGTACGATTTTGGGGCTAAGCGGCCCAAAGAATTTGAATAGTTGAGAACCGAATGGACAACTAAATGGAAGACGATATGGAAACTGGTTGGGGAAGTTGTACTTGAGATTCGACTGGAAAGAGAAAATCGATCCTTAAATTGGGGAATTGGCGTAGTTTTTTTTGTTAATGTGAGGGCCAAAACGGAGAGTACGGTTTGTGGGTATGTATTTTGCTACGGCTATATGAGCTATAGTCTAAACTCCTTAAAGGGGGTTAGATAGGGGATTAAATGGGGATATTAAGGGGGATACTAGGAGTTTAGACCATGGCTCATATAAGGATTCTACAGGGTGCTTGTTACTAATTATGCCGGCTTCTGCAGTGCTCCTCTCAACTTTGTAGACGAGAGTTTAGGATTTAAAGCCCCCCACCCACCCCGCGTCTATTGACAAACACTTCCATCCAGTACTGGTTTTTCGACATCATGAAGTGGAAGAGATGAAACGTTTGATGCCCCGGAATGTTTCCCCAAGGGTCCAAGTACCTAATAATCATATACTTACCCAAAACCTGTACCATAATTACTATTACCAAAACCCTAAGTACCAAATTATTGCGCACATGGACCCTTAGGGTTTCAACTTGCAGCTATGAAGCCCGCAGGACTGATGTTGCAATGCTTGAGCCGACAGATCACACAACTGTTCCCCCCCCCACCAAGCCGGCATGGAGCCTGAAAGGGGCCCAAAGGGTGCATATGTAGGCCCCTGGGATAATTCATATTTTCCCAGTTGCTTTAATAGGGGACCCTAAAGGCGAACATTTTCCAAAGGTTTTTGGGGGGCCAACCCAGTATATAGGGTTCCATGCTAGTTTGGGGAGGGTCATTCACCACGCGGCACTTGCAGGGTCAGGAGGGCCAAGAAGGTTAATCAACCTTATAATCCACATAGCAACCCTAGTTATCCCTATTATTAACCTACTTACTGGATCCCCCTTGACCCTAGACCCTAAAGCCTCAATGATGAAGCAGTTTCCATTGTCGTTTCCATTATTACCAAGTTTATGCCCGTCATGTCCAGCCATGCCTGAGGAAGCACACAAGGTGGTTCCCAAAAAGGGTGGCCCTACAAGCCGCTGGAATATATGGGTTGATCTAAAGGCCCTTTGATTTACCCCGAAACCCGCTTCCTGTAGGTCTATAAGGGAACATGCAGGCCATCATGGCCAAGCAACTACTTATAGACGGCTTAGAAATTGGTTCTGCGGGTACAGGGCTTAGGGTGTTTAGAGTTTAGCATGTTGTAGGGGGCCAGTATGAGGAGCTGCCACATGCAAGTCCTCTCTCAAAACTCCCACACTGAGTGATATCATCGATCGCTCTCTAAGCATTACGTAAGGCATCGGGAGCCACCCAGCAGTAATATCCTCCACTAACCTGATGATAATCCATTGCATTTTTATTGGGAGGCTATGGGCTTCAGTATTGGGTAGAGATGGGTGGAGGCTACGCCATTTTGGGGGTTCATTATGAGCCTTGCCTATCGGAACTCTACTCCTATGCCTCTACAATCTAGGCCCTAAACCCTATACCTGACCTGCGCTAATTTCCTGGAGAAGCCGTCAGGCTCGCGTACAATTCAAATAATCCCAACCCCTAGATCCAAAAGGTGGCTGGAAATGCCTGAAAGCTTTTGCTTATCATATCTATTTTGTCCCAATTAATGAAGAGCGAAGGTTATGTTTTGGCAACATCCCCGCTTACACTAACGGTTGCGAGAATGGCTAGTAGGAATCATTGTAGCCCCTTTATAAGTCCCTGTTAAGGACAATTACTACAAGGGAGAATATCCCAAAGTATGGCACCCTAAACCTTAAACCCTCAGCCGTTCAGCGCTTGCTTGTGATTTTGCTTGTCTCAGGGCGCTGGCCTCCAGAAAAGAATGGGCTACAGTGCCTGGGCAAGATCTGCATTACCTATAAGGCTTCAGGAATGTCTTTGGGATGTAGCTGAGACCATGTGAAAAGCGTCTGGGTATTCTTGGGAATAGATCTACTCCATGTGAGTGGTTCTTAACATGTGCTCTGTTTACCCCCGAACACCCCCAAAAAATAGTAGGAAACTCCATTGTCCCATATATCCCTAGTGCCGCAAGGGTTGGTAGCCCTAGATGGAAAACCCGGCATTCCTAAAGCCAAAGCCGTAATATCCCTAAAATTTAGACCCTCCACCCAGAAGCCTGTATCATAAACTACTAGCCGAAGAGTCCCTTTCTCCAACAACTCTGGATACCTAGAGCCTGTGGAAGGCAGGAGGTCTACTAGAAGTTGGCACCTTAAATCCCATAAACCCTTTACCCAAGCGCTTGGGATGGCCCTTGGTTTCGTAAGTTTGCTGACAATCGCATCACTGCACACACCCAAACGGCACTTAGGGATTTTCTACAAGAAGAGGGTGTACGGTGTACTCAGGGACACTGGGGATGTAAGGCTTTGAGGTTCTCGGGGTTCCTATTAAGGATAACATGAGGAGTTACAGAAAATTCCGGCATGACACTGAGTTCCTCACACTACTGGGTTGCTGTTAAGGAACTTAAATTAAGTTACTATGTTGGGGAAACCCTTTTATTTACTATATATACCCATTATGGTAACTTAATTTAAGGTCCTTAACAGCAACCCAGACTACTAGCTGTGGGATAGGTATTCTGGTGCATACATCAACAGTAAGCCCGCGTCTCCTACTGATGGTTGTGCTGTTGCTCTTGTTCACGCTGCCTAGGGCGCCATGAACATATACTGTACACCTTGACTGCTGCCGTCTATCGGCACATTTAGTGTAGAATCCTGAATTAATTCAGTGCTATTCCATATCAATCCTGACAACTATAGTGCAAGATAAACAGAACTTTCCGAACCTAAAACGTGCACCAATTAAATTTCGCACCAAAAAGCTCTTCAAACGAATTATCAGAATACAACCATGAGAAGAAGTACAAAAATTGTGCGATTCCAGCGGTTATGAATCTCAGCTCCTGCCCTGTATCTTCGCATAAACCCTAAGCCCAAAACCCAAACAATGAGTGTAAAGCCTAGTTGCAGCTTAAGCACCCTGTCAGTCCCTGGAAGAAGTCAGCGCGTAGCAGCTTCAAGCAGGATAGATGCGAATCCCAAATTATCCGGGCCATCCCAGAAGATGCCACTTGAAACCTAAAACCCAGAACCAGATCCCCAACCTTATTAGACATTAAGTCACATACCCCAAAACCCCAAAACTCCACGAAATAGAAAGAGATTACAAGGATTCCACAGAAGGACTCCATCGGTGGTCGTTTGAAGGGTGCTGGGTTGCCCTAAATCGCGCGCGCGGGTGTGAGTGTGTGTGTGTGTGTGTGTGTGTGTGTTTGCTTTATCTTTTTTCCCGGTGTGGTTGCTTCAGAGACTTCCTGACTTCCCTTTCGAAATTCCGAGGAATCCTTTTAAGTCTCTCAAAGCCTTTCTTTCCCCAAGGTCCCAAAACCCTATAAATCCTGAGCCCCAAGCTCCCAAACCTCTACAGCCCTGAAACTTCGAAATTTTTAGGTTTCAGGCAACCCTGAACCCTCACTCCCTATATACATCCACCTATAATACCCTTTCAAAAGCGACTGCATTAGACCCTCCTAGCGCGGACTTAGGGATCCGGGCTTAGAACTTAGAGTTTAGTGCCTTAAGCCCTGAACCCTATAAACCCTAAACCTTACACCCTAAACCCTAAACCTTAAACCCTAAACCCTTAACCTTAAGCTCTAAACCTTAAACCCCAAAACTTAAACCCTACACCCTTAACCTCAAACCCTAAACCCTGAACTTTAATCCCTAAACTCTAAACCTTAAACCCTACAACTTAAGCCCTACATCCTTAACCTTAAACCCTATAAACCTTAAATCCTAAATCCTAAACTCAACTTTAATCCCTAAACCCTAAACCTTAAACCCTAACCCCTAAACCCTGAACTTTCATCCCTAAACCCTAAACCTTTCACCCTAAACCTTAAACCCTAAACCCCTAACCTTAAACCCTGTAAACCTTAAACCCTCAACTCAACTGTAATCCCTAAACCCTAAACCTTAAACCACTAACCTTAAACCCTATAAACCTTAAACCCTAAACCCCAAACCCTAAACCTTAAGCCCTGGACCCTAAACCTTAAGCCCTAAACCCATAACCTTAAACCCTTAACCTTAAACCCTAAACCTTGAACCCTAAACCTTAAACCCTTAACTTTAACCCCAAAACCCTAAACGCTATAAACCTTAAACCCTATTAAACCGCAAACCCTAAACCTGGCCATTGAGGTGGCCTCCTTCCAGAAGCTGAACGAAGTCATCCTCTCTCGCTCCAAGCGCTCTCAGCTAGTGGCCAGATGCCTGGGTTGAGGGTTTAGGGGTTAGGGTTTAGGGCTTAGGATTCGGGGTTTAGGGTTTAGGATTTAGGGTTTGGGGTTTAGGGCGAGTCCCCTATCTTCAGGGTTTTGGGAGTAGGGCTTAGGGATTGGTGGTGGTTTAGGGTTTAAGGTTTAGTCTCATCAGGGCTTAGGCTTTTGGGTCTGAGGATTGCATAGACATAGGGTTCAGAGATTAGGGTGTAGGGGCATGCATGGACTATAGTAGATTATGCTGAGTGAGTAGGAGGAGGAGTAGTAGATGGAAGAGGCCGAAGAGGAGCGGAACCTAAACCCTAAACCGAAAACCCTAAACCGAAAACCCTAAACGGCTAAACCCTAAAAGAGGGTAGAGGAATTAGTAGGAGGAAGAACGAAAGCCGGCTCGGAGACCAAGGATTCCAGGGATGTACGGGATCTAGGGTCGTTGTCCAAGCATCACTTACTGGGGCATAGTAGGGAATAAGGGATATATAATATAACCCCTGAATAGTCCCTTGATAATGTCTTCCCTTACTCCCTACCAATTCCCAGTAAGGTCATGGGTCTTTCAACGAGCGGCCTTCTAGGAAGGATCTCATGATTTGGGGTTTAGTTTCTTTGTAGACATTCAAAACAGTGTGAGGTCATGAACCTGCCAGATGTGTGGAGCACAGAGGAGGAGGAGGCCAGGCAAGGGCAAGATGTGTTCCCGTCTCCAAAGGCTCAGAGCTGTTCTGAACAGCTTGCCCTAAGGCTCCATATAGGTACTATTTATAGGGTTTGGGCCCAATGTAGGTATGATTTCTAGAGTTACAGCCCCAGGGTCAGGATTCTTGTAGCTTTCCATCCCACCCACTCGCCTTCTAGCGTATAAGCCAGTAGTTAAGATGCCGTGGATACCAAGTTTAAAAGAGTTTCAGTGTGGTGTAATGTGTCTGTGCGTGAGGGTGACTGCCAGCTCGACTCAGGGCCGTGGTGTGATGAGGATTGATGGGGTGTGATGAGGATTGATGGGGTTAAGCAGCTCTAGTACCAGGAGAAGAGTCGAGGACAAAATCATATGATAGGGCAGTTCTGAGATGAACAGCTTGGGACGGGTACGTACTGAACTAACGGTGTCAACGTCGGAAACTAGCACCGCTCAAAATCCCCAGATTCCATAATCCCTAATCGTAGGCCACATTCTGCTCTATGAGGTGCTGGACACTTCCCATCTTAGCAACCATATCCATGAATCGCTGACATGTGGTAGTTTCCCAAAATGGAGGGACCCCGATTTACACCCCAAAACACTATAATCCTTGCTATGGATGTGAAGCCCCCATGTTGCAAGAGGTGCAGGGGTTCAGGGTTCGGTTTGGGGTTTCCGGGCCGATCTAGACTTCAGGGTGTAGTTTGCTTACGCCGCAACCCCTGGCGGAGCCCTACAGACATGCCTCTACACAGGTGACGCACTTCCCTAAGTTAGGTTTAAGGGTTTAGGGTTTAAGGGTTTAGGGTTTAGGGACTACTAAGACCTATAAAACATATATATATAACCCCAGTATAGTAGCTTCCTTTCTCTTTTCCATTATCCCTACATAACCCCCAATAGAACCCACCTAATATTTGCGGTACCCTAACCCAGTTATAGTAGTTTCCACTCTATTTTCCATTATCCTCATTTTCTCTTTTCCATTATCCCTATATAACCCCAATACACTGTAGTAGTTTCCATTTTCTTTCCCATTATCCCTATGTCCCACAGGTGAAGCACTTCATGACCTACTGTGACACGATGACGAGCGGTTTGGACCGCGTCCTTTTCGTGCACTCCACGGGTCATGAGGCCTTCGGCTTTCAGGAATTGGGAGAACATTGTAGTCACACTGGGATGATGGAAAATAGAATGGAAACTACTACATTATAATAGGACTCATAATGGGGTTATATTAGGGTTATATTGGGGATATATTGGGACAATGGAAAATAAAATGGAAACTACTTTTTAGGGTTTAGGGTTTATGATTTAAAGTTTAGGGTTCAGTCATGACGGGTTTGGGGAAGCCGCCAGGTCACACATGGTGTTCGGCTTTTGGGTATGTTATAGGCTTCCCGTACCACCCTTCCTGGGCTTCCCCCTTAGTTCTGAGGGTTATTGTGGGACAATTAAGTTTGATTAGTATAGGCGGGTGGTAGGGGAATCCACGATTGTAGGGTAGTAGACTCTCATTTTAGAGTCCTGTGTCCGCAACCCTAACAATACTGCCTGTACCATAGGCGCAAGAGTCAGGCTAGACAGTGAAAAAAAAACTGAGGCTGTGGAAGGTCATACCCAGGCATGTTATGGTGGGGATCTGGGAATGTAAGCGGTTGTAACCCATGTCCCAGACTAACAAAAACTCTAATAGCAGGGTCTCCTTCCTGGTGTTCTGTAAGCATGGTCTTCCTTTCCCCTGACACGAAAAGGTACTCACTACAAAAGATACGACTTCCAACGCAGAACATTTACTTTTAGGCGGTGGACGGGGAGTTGTCTGATGGCCAGTTGCCTGTAACAGATTGAAGTCCAGTGCTCGCAACAGTCTTCCTCGTCTGATAGTTTTTGTAATTTCTGCATGGAACTCGATTGGCTGCTAAATGTTCATCGAAAGTGGGGTTTCTTTTTGGGTCCCTATGAAATATGGCACCTAAGAATTAGGTACCCCAAAAAGAGGCGACCATAATTTTGACAAGCCCCCCCCCCGTCTATGATAATTCAAGTATACATTTAATTTCCATTGTCTTTTCACTTTGATTCTCCATTGTTGGGGTATATAGTATCCCTGGGGTAACATTCCCCGCTTGTACGGAAGAAGAGACCACGATTTTGACAACCTTCCTTGTAGCTTTTGTTTAGTGTCGCAATGGTTCATGATCAAATGGCGAGAAATGGCAGGGACCATGATTGGAGTGTGAGGTTTGCCTACTGCAGGTGCTTACTAGGGAATAAGGGCCCCGCAGAATCCCCACATTATATGTATATTATATATATATATATATTCCCTTCTAGCCACCAGCAAGTTCAGGGTTTGGGGAGTTGTTCGTCACTTTGCAGAGATTGCTGCGGTGAGTGAGGAACTTGTCCACCGCTCAGGATCTCCAGCATACGGAAAGTCGGAGGGCACAATGTATATCCTCAATCTCAACAGTTTAAGCGGTAGACCACAGAAATATCGGGCACGTGGGGGAGAAACAGAGTTCCGGAAATTCTCACATGCGTCGCGTAGTCTGAAGAATTACTACGTGAGACTTCAATCGGGCCTGGAGAGAGCATTTTGACGAAAGTGAGTGTTGCCAATTGCAATCCAAGCCCGAAGCCCGCCCGCAAGACGACAAAGTCGAGAGCCCCTTCCTTAAAGCCGAGCTGTAGAAGAATGATCACCCTGGTTTACCTAGCAGCCCCCCTCTACTTTGTTCCCCCTAAGATTTTATTAGATCTGGCTTCGTTGGGGTTACTTAAAGTTGACTAACGGGGGAAACGTTTGGTGGGGGCGGTGTGGTTCAGAGATCCAACAATCACTTGCACCAACATGTGCCCCCTGAGATGGATGTTTGTTAAGAAGGGTTGAGGAAAAAAGGGTTGCAGACCTGCATGGCGCTCCATGCTTTGTGGACCTTGGGGTTACTAATGAGTTGGGGAACTTGCATAGAAAGGGCTACAAGTAGGGTTATCCTGAGCTTATCATCTAGACATCGTATACAACCTAGCTCCTGGGTCCCTCAAAGCAATTTCCTGCAAATACCGTCCCAAAGGTCCTGAAGGGGCCCTTTTATCATCCCCACACATATCCCTATAATGGTACCTGCATTCATTCCCCCACTCCCCCTTAAGCACCAGTAGCACAAGCTTCACAGGGCCCCTCCGAAGCTTTGGTGCTGCTGTCTGTCAGGTCTTTGAGATTGGCTAAGCGTCTTGGAGCTGATCAAGTGCTGGCCAAGAGACGCGCGGTTTAGGGTTTAGGGTTTATAAGGTGTAGAGCTCTTGTTGATCTGGGTCGGGCTGTTGAGAGCCCAAGCCCTTACTATGTATGCCTTGCACTCCAGGCCCAGTCAAGCTGTTGGATAGTTCGGCAGCACTTGCGGTCTCTCCTCTGAAGGGGGCTTCTCTTTAATATAGTACAACATACAAGAATATACTCCAATCTCCTGTCCAATGATATACTATAACATGCCACAATGATATACTACAGTATACGGTAATATACTGTAATAGACTATAATATAATACTGAAGTTGATGTAACCTCATGGATGGCAGGGATATACGGGGGCCGTGGGGGCGACATGGAGGGAATACTGTGGATGAAGAATCCTGCGCCACGTAGGATGCTAGCCAAAACTGCTTTATAGGATATTGGGGTAGTATTGCAATAACGGAAAAAGGAAACGAAACCTACCATATGAGCTATAGTCTAAACTCCTTAAAGGGGGTTATATAAGGGATATATAGGGGACTACTATAGGGGTCATTAAGGGGGATACTAGGAGTTTAGACAGTAGCTCATATAGCATGTTGAGGTTTGGGAATAGGTATACTCGCCCGAAACCCCAGGTGGGGTAAGCCTGCACCACCCTGGAAATTGTAGACTCCCGCCAATGCAGTATGTTGCTGCTGCTGAGTGATTCAAGATTTCCTATTTCCACGGTATGAGGGTTACAAAGGGCTGCAGTCCCCCTTAAGTAGATAGAATCTGGGGTACATGGGGATCTTATTCTAATATACCCTAAGCTATATTCTATCTACTTAAGGGGGACTATACCCCAAACCCTAAACCCCAAAAACCCTAAACCCTAAACCCTATAAGCGGGACCGTTTTGCTAGGCTTGTGTACCCTCTTTTGAGATGCCCCTGGTTTCCTGCAATTGCACAAGCCAATGTCGGTCTGGAGCAAAGCTTAAACCCAAAGTCTTTAACCCTCAATAACCCTAAATCCTAAGCCTTAACCCCCATTTAAACCCAAAGTCTTAAACCTTAAATAACCCTAAATCCTAAGCCTGACCTTCTCTTTAAACCCTAAAGTACCGGGTTAGGTTTCAAGATTTCGGCTCTGAGGACTCCGCGAAAATCTTCTAAGGGCTAGTCCTTTGTACTTGGTAGCAAGAGTTGGACAAGGTTTCGGGCTTGGCCTGTAGGGGACGGTAGCTGCTGGTTTGTTTCCGAGCGAATTGGTCGCCTGCATTCATGTATGACTAGGCATATAGACTCATATGTGGAGGGTCAGGGGGGCGGAAAACGAGCGTTGTTGCATAGTTTCAAGAGGTTCTGAATATACTTACAACTGCCCCCTGACCCTGCAACTAGCTCTCACTGAACGCAGTAGGGCCCATTCTGTACTTTGCTAGCTGCCGCTGACATATGTGCTGCACGTAGGAAGCCAGTTGCAGTCATTAACATCCGTCTATAAATGTCTACAAGCATATTAAAACAACCCCCAAACCCTAAACCTCAAACCAGCATCAGTTTTAAACAAACTGGCCTTACATTGGAATTGACCGACGTTGGTTTATTCCGGCGGATTACTTTGCTTCCCAGCTCTGTGTGTCAGAGTCCTCCTGTTACTGTAACAGCCTGAACGATCCACAGCATTTTGCGCTGCAGTCCTCAGACATCTATGCTACAGCTGGAAGTGCCCTGGTATTGGGTCTTCATTTCTGTCATCTGTAACCCTAAGAACCAGCTGCAATCACATTACTTTCGTCATTCTTCTAGGGGACTTAGAAACAAAGTGCCGAAAAATGACTATGCTAACTTACTCCCTACACTACAAGCCTGACCAGGAGCTCGGCTAAGATTACCTCATGGTATTCCTTCTTGGAGTATATCACTAGAGGTTAGAACTCGACGAGAATGAAGATTCATGCTCATCCTAAAGCCTAAAACCTAAACTCGGAGTTCAGTGTATTATCCCTAAGGGTCCATGTGCGCAATAATTTGGTACTTAGGGTGTTGGTAAGAGTAATTATAGTACAGGTTTGGGGTAAGTATATGATTATTAGGTACTTTGACCCTTAGTGTGCCCGTACTGCACACCCCAGACAGCTTGAAAGGCACAAGCCTGACCACGCCATCGATCCGTTGTGCAAGCGACGACCCCCTTGCATTTACAATCCCTTCCCCAAACATGCTGGAACCCCTCCTCCACTGCAATAGTACTTATCTTCCAGGCGCTAATGGTATTATTGTATTCCCCCGCCAACGGCCTATACCCAGAACAATAGAGTAGTGACCATATTCTTTTCCATTCGCCTATGTGCCCCTTTCGATATACTCGTGTATACCCTTCAAACCCCGAAATAGCCCTACGTGACCCCGGAAGATAATCCCTTTAAGCAGGGATTAGTTGCCTTTCCTGCGCCTTGTTGGCAGGTGAGCCGTAAGCCCCACATGCTAAACGTTAGAGTCTGCACGGATAAGTGCTCTGGCATGATGTTTTGGATCCCTTGAACAAGTAGGTTTCGAGCTAGAAGTAGCCTGCTAAAACCTTGTTCCCTAGAGTTTAGGGCCTAGGGTAGGGTTTAGGATAATAAGGCAAAGCCCGGAAAGCCCAATAAACTGCAGAATCGTTTCCTCTGCCAATGCAAAAGGACGATTCAGACCACAGCTCAGGGAAAAAGCACTGTTCTCATCTTCCTGACATGTTTGCGGCCAAAGGCTCCAAGCATTCGGGCAAGATTCCAGCTTCCAAAAAAGGGTTTAGGGTTTATAGTTTCAGGTTTAGGGCTTGGTGTTTAGGGCCTGCTACTCCAGTCCTGATAGGCTTCCTTAGACACATGGGGTTGCTCTCACTGGCCCCTTGGTTAGCTACGAATGAAGGAATGGATCCTGATAGTAGTACCTATGTAACCGATTACAGTAGCTTACATGTTCATTTCCATTTCTTCATTCCCAGCTAACCGAAGGCCAGCTAAAGGTCCTTTGAGCAGTATTTTATTTGGGGATACTATGGTACCCAATATAGAGTAAGATTCTATCCTCCTTCTTTGGGGGTATAGTATTTTATATAAGGAATATTATCTTACTAGCTTCAACCGCCAACAAAAACACTACTCCTTTGAGGAAATAGTACAGGGATCCTGAATGTCCGCAAGGACAAATCTGGGAGACACGCCCTAAGGGTCCAAGGACCCAAATGATAGGGCTTTAGGGCCCAGATACCATTAATAGTATAGTATTTGGCCCTAAAGCCCCATTTTTTGGGTCCTTGGACCCTCCGGGACTGTTTTCCATAATGGCCGTTTTGTGAACAGGAGATTGATTGACTACCAAATGTTTCTGATAAGGGATACTTGTCATTGTAGGTTGTTGGAAATTCCGAGGGGTGGCATAAATCATATGGACAGCATACAGCGACTGCATAGCAGTTTATATGCAGACGGGGCCCCAAATATGGACAGCAATTTACACAACAATCTTGATTGTAGGGACTCTCCAAAAAAAGGGTTGCCCAATCTCTTGGAAACGGCCCTGTCGGGCCTGAATACGAAGGGTAATTGATTTCTGTGCCAAAGGGCTCTTTTCGTAGATCCCTGGAAAACCTAAACCCTAAACCCTGCGGCTTTATGTACCCAATATCTGGGTACACAGATGTTGGGTACATTTAATTGCAGTACAGGCTTTGCGTAAGTATATCTTTCTTGAGCACTGAGACCATAAACCCTACATACCCCTCTATATCCCTATCTATCCCTACATATCCATGTACAAGGACTATTGAGTAGTGATGCAGAGCATGTGTGAAGGCCTGGCTTCGAGTCCGTTTTTAGAATTTGCAGCCGAGCACCACTTGCATCCCATCCATTGTACAAGTCCCATGATTACGATTTACTCACGCATGCGGCTTTACAAAATTTGGGGAATCATTTGTTCGCCATCATGTGGATTATGGTATATTAGGGTTTACATTGGAGACCCCCATTCTGGAAAACCCCAGATAATCCCCAAAGCCTAAACCCTAAACACTGTTCAGCTGGGACCGCAGAAGGAAGCTGGCTAAGCTTTGCCGCGCTCAGACACACGGCTGCCAACCGGTAATGGATTTTCCCAAGGGTCCATGTACCCAATAATGTGGAGTACCTAAGGGTTTAGGTTTAGGGTCCAAGTGCCCAATAATTTGGTACTTAGGGTTTAGTAATAGTAATTATGTACAGGTTTAGGGTAGGTATATGATTACGAGGTACTTGGACCCTTAGGGTTAGTTTCGGATTTAGGGTTTAGGGATTAGGGTGTAGGGTTGATTGTTTACGGAGACACCATTCCAGCAATGGAGATACATGGATCAAGAGGAGCCAAAAGCCTTTAAACATCATGTATATTGCGCTTCTTGGGGTTATAGTCCCCCTTAAGTAGATAGAATATGGGGTATATGGGGATCTTAATATAATATACCCAAAACCATATTCTATCTACTTAAGGGGGACTATAAGCTGTCAGACGCCACACGAATGACAGACCGATGATCAGCAGCACCCCTGCTTCATGCACGGCACATCCCCGGAGCAGCAGCCAACATCGAGAAAGTCAGATTAGCGACAGTCTAAACTCCTTAAAGGGGGGTTATATAGGGGATTATATAGGGGACTACTAAAGGGTATATTAAGGGGGATACTAGGAGTTTAGACTATGGCTCAGATAACCTTAGTTAAGGGTATTGCCGCTAAACCATGCCAGTGGTCTGAGTGCTTGAACATGCTGCCTCGCGAGGAGGCATCATGGCTCTGTAGGGAGCTGCCAGAAAATTGGGGGTCGTTCCACTGATTGTGGCCTTGGCAGTAAGACAACTGTCCCGTGAGTGTGGCATGCGGCCTTTCATTTTTTGGAAGCTAGCAGGAGTCTCCTGGCAAATGAACTTATTCAGATAAACTTAGATAAGACCCAGGTCTCCCTCAACCAATCCTGCAATGTGCTATGCTTTAAAGCTCATTGCGGGTTTACGCAGGCAATTCGTGATCACCACCCTTTTCAACCACAATTACATCATGTCGCGTCTAAGGCTCTGCTACCGTCATGAGTTGTGCGACAATCTAATCCTAAGCAGGTAGCTCGCGTTAAGTGTTTTCACAGAAGGTGAATCTGAGGGGACCATGAATCTTGCTTAGGGTTTAGGGTTTAGTGTGCACAAAATGGCAGGCCTTGTTTGGGCACCCTTTGGAGATCTTTCCGGGTAACGGGAGCGAGACAACTAATCCTGACAACTCAAGGCTTGAGGTATTATAGGAGCCCAAATGACTATGGTTACCAGCATCATGGTCCTAGATTGTTTGTACATTTCTGGTATGGGGTACCTCACATGAGGCCAAACATGATGTTGATAATGAAGCATCTAGGACCCTACTTGGCGGTTCATGGGACTTAGTAACTATTTATAACCGGGGTTTCAACCTTATAATTGGGGTAACCCCTATAAGGCCATTTAGGAGGGTTATAAGTAGGGTTACAAGCCGAGTTATAAGTAGTTACTAAGTCCCATGAACCTCCAAGTACATCAGACGCAGACTGTCTTCATGGGTTGTAGCAGGAGACCTTGGAAACTCCTAAACCACTGCCGCGGCGGTGCCGATGGTGCGCTAAAAACATTTCCCTGAGGGTCCAAGGACCCAAATAATAGGGTTTTAGGGCCCAAATACCATTAATACTATAGTATTTGGGCCTTAAAGCCCTATTATTTGGGTCCTTGGACCCTTAGGGTTTGGCTTCAGGCTTCAGGTCGTAAGTTTTGAGCCCGCCCTTAAGCATTCTCAGGCTGAGAGCGTTGCGAACAAAGATATTTGGGTTTGGGGGTTTAGGGTTTAGGGTTTGGGTTAAGGGTTTAGGGTTTAGGGTTTAGGGTTTGGGCTAAGGGTTTAGGGTTTAGGGTTTGGGTTTAGGGTTTAGGGTTTAGGGTTTGGGTTTAGGGTTTAGGGTTTAGGGTTTGGGTTTAGGGTTTAGGGTTTAGGGTTTTGCCTTACAAGGGGGACATATCGGGGATTATATAGGGGACTACTATAGGGGTTATTCAGGGGGATACTAGGAGTTTAGACTATGGCTCATATGGCTGGCTTCCTTTGCCCAGTTGGTGTGCATTGGGCCATTGCTTCTGAATCCCCTAATCCATACTAGTGACCCTCATCCTGAACGAGTATTTCACATGAGTGAGAGAGAGAGAGAGATATATATATATATGATATATATATATACGTATCACTATGATTATTACTGTTCTACGGCCTACCGCAGGTGCAAAGTCAGTAAGTGGGCTTTGCGCATTGGTAAGGTTTGGGGTTTGAGGTTTATTGCTGCAGGTTGAGCGTTGCAGGTTTAGGGTTCGAGCCTTTAAGCTTTACTGTTTAGATGTTTCAGACCTAGGATTTGGGGTTAGGGTCGACCGGGCTCTAGGGTCTAGGGGGTTATGGGTTTCGGGGATTCAGGGTTTAGGGAATCTAGGGTTAGGGTTTCGGCACTCCTCTCTCACAGAAAGCCCCGTGACCAGGCCTCGACATATCAGGTGACCAATTACCCTTCTTGCACTTAACCATTCTGTCGCTAGCACCGCATGGCTTCAGTTTACTGTAGTATCCTAATTCCGAAGGTATAAGGTACTTAGGGTCATGCGGGGTTTTTAGTATCCACCGGAATACTGGGTATTTGCTGGAGAAAGGCTGTAGGGATGGGGACCGGCTAGGGCTTTAGGGTTTAGACAGTTTAGGTTTGGGGGTTTGGGTTTGGGGCTGGGGTTTGGGGTTTAAGTTTTGAGTGTTAGGGCTAGCTTAGTGAAGAACATGCAAACATTTCCAGAAAACAGCGAGCTCAGTATAGACCCCGATAGACTATAATCCTTATTCTCCCGACTCGCAAGCAAAGTCGCTTCATTTCAAGATTTGCAATTCAGCTTGATCATCTATGAGCTGCGCTAGCGTTCACTAGCAAAGAACTCTTGTGTGGCTGTCATTACTTTACCAAACCATAAGCCATATGCCCAATCAACCAAAATTGGCCATAAATCCCGACCCAACACGTTTTGTGGGCTGATATTTCGTATGCTTTTGGCCACCGAGCCAGGCACACAGAAGGTTCAGGGCTAAGCATTTTAGGGCCTCGGGTTTCAGGCACATACGCTGCCGTAGGGATATTTCTGTTCAAGCACTGGGTTTGGATATATAGAGGTTATATAGGGATAATGTAAAAGAAAATGGAAACTACTATTTAGGGTTTTGGTTGGGTTTCGGGTTTTGCTTATAAGAAATGAAGCTATTGACGACACCTTCGCGCACAATCTGGACCCATGCCTGAGTTTGATTTCAATGATATCAATGCCATCACCGCCCGTTTCGACTTGGTTTCGCAGACGGTGACAATGACAAGCCAGCCTCAGGTACATGGGAGGAAGATGTTCCAGAAATCTCCAGGTCCTTCATTTTCTCATGTACACGGGCAAGCTCAAAAGCTTACTGTCATGGGCGCTGACCAATAAAAAACGGTACCCTCAGGATAGCGAAGCTAGGAGGGCTGTCTTTTCTGGCATGTGCGGAAGTACCTGCCTGTACAGCTCGCCCTGGTATCTTCTAGACTTCAAACTCCTTCGGTAGGCAACCCTTACCATCCCCATCTATACCTGGGCCCTCAGGGCTCTGTATTGTGAGCAATCCCCGGATGGTGCTATGTCAGCTCACCTTCCCCACCACGGAATCTTGTTTTCCTATTCCGAGAGCAGGCGGTTGTAGCTTCCAGCAAGCAGGCTTTGCCCACAAAACCGGCTCGCACGTGACGTGTGTGCATGATAGATGTGGTGTAGAACGAAGGCCGAAGCAAGACGTACCCAATTCACAACCTTTTCAACTTGTCTACCACGGCAACCTCTCCCATCAACTTGAACTGGCTTGACGATAGGTACCTCCCACGTTCCTGGGCGAAGCATATGCCAGTCGCAGAGCGACGGTAGCGGCGCACTGTCGCTGTCAATACCAGCAAAGTGCAAGTTGCCCATCATGCTAGCAGTGGACGTGCGCCACCTTTCTAGAAAAAGTTCCGGCGACCAGGGCTCTTCAATCTAGGTGAGAGTTTCCAGAAGCTGGGTGTGCCCTTGCACACCCCAATATGCTACAATCCTCCTTGCACACCCCAATATGTTGTAATACCCCTTATGCACACCAAAGTGTCATAGTCCTGAGTATGTGAGCCCGAGAGATGTTCGCCTTTTTCCGAGGGACAGCACAAGCTGCATGCATCACTCATAGGAAATGTGGCGAAAACTCAGGTTTCGGGTTTCGGCTTTGGGGATAGTGTCCCTTGGTGGAGGTTCCCACAACAACAACGAGGCTGCAATTCCAGGAAGTACATGGACACGCCAGTCCGTCACCTAGTCTTTTCACATACCCTAAAGCCTAACTAATTAAGACTTAAAGTTACCTGAATCCCGCCGCCTCAGTTTTTCAGGTCGAGTTAAGTTGTTCACCCCCCGAACCATCTGAGGGATTATTCAAAATCGTGGCCGCTTTTTGGGTAGGGCTTAGGGTGTGAGCCGCTCTATAAACCCTAAATCGGGTCCAGGCACCTACCTGGTATATACTTGGGGCTCACAGGTGCTCCTGCAGGGGCACTCCGGGGCTCGATTATATACTGCACAAGTACTTGTGCTTTAGGGCTTAGGGTTTAGTATTAGGGTTTAGGGTTTGGGATTCAGGGTATAGGGTTACTGTTTGGGGTTTAGGGTCTAGGGAAAGCCCTAAAACCCCAAACCAAGACCCTCTCTTGTACTTGTTATCCATTACCCTAAGGGTCCAAGGACCCAAATAATAGGGTTTCAGGGCCCAAATACCATTAATAGTACAGTATTTGGGCCCTAAAGCCCTATTATTTGGGTCCTATATACCCCTATATACTCCCCACATATCCCCCTATAACCCCTTTAAAGGGAGCCTATTATTTGGGTCCTTGGACCCTTAGAGTTACCCTCTTGTACTTGTTATAGTCCCCCTGAAGTAGATAGAATATGGCTTTGGGTATACTATAATAAGATCCCCATATAACCCATATTCTATCTACTTTAGGGGGACTATAACCCCTAAACCCTAAACCCTAAATAGTAGTTTCCATTTCCTTTTCCAGTTTCCCTACAAAACCCCAAATAGGGTCCTCTAATATTCCTATTATACCACTATTACAGGGTGGGGGGGTCCTCCTAATCCATTACCATATTAAGGGCTATATATAATTATAATAGGAATATTATCCAACTGTTAATGAGTGGGGGCAGTACCTAATCCATTACCCTCGTTGGCCAGCTCTCGAAGTTCATGAACGCAGAAACGCTGACTCGTCAGAAGGAGGCTCGGCAGTTGGGGTAGTTAGGGTTTGTGGGTTTAGGGGTTAGGGCTTAGGGTTTAGGGTTTAGGGTTTAGGAGGTAGGGTTTAGGGTTTAGGGCTTAGAGTTTAGGGTTTAGGGTTGGGTTTAGGGTTTAGAGTGGTTTAGGGGATACTGTAGGGTATGTAAGGTTATGTGAGAGACTATAGGGTACAAATGGAGATGGTTCAGGTGCTAGGGCCCCATAAACAAGAGAGTCACATGGAAAGGCAGATGGGAGATGTGCTGGATATGAAATTGAGGCTGGGATGATGCAGGAGTTATGTATAACGATTTAGTGCAAAAAGTAGAGCGATACTTTCAAAGGGTTCTATACGGCCAAATAGCATACCCTAAGTCCAAGAACCCAAATATTAGGTTTCTATAGGGCTTACACTCTGAATGGTATTTGCGACCTGGAACCCTCAGATTTGGGTTGGACACTTGGGGATTGTGACATTTCAGCGGCCTAGACCGTGGCAAGCTGTTCCCAGCCCAACACTGCATTCCTCTTTCAGTTTGACATGTGCACTGCATGCATGTCCAACCCTTCAGACTTCAGACCATTTGTTTGGGTTTAGGGTTTAGGGTTTAGGGGGTTTCCACCATTGCACACTCTGATTATTGTCTTCACACCATAAGCCCATGGTAGCTAAGGATATGTTTGGGTATAGTGGCTGTCTAAGTAGGCCTGGCGTCCTGAACGCTGCAATCGGGGAGCAATCCCATGATGTTACTGATCAAAAGACCCCCCACCCTGTAATAGTGGTATCATAAGAATATAAGAGGACCCTGATATAATCCCTGTTATCCCTTGTAGTCACTATTACTGGGTCGGGGGCCCACCTAAGGGTTTAAGGTTTAGGGTTTAAAGAGGAATCTTAATGATCCGTAGGATGGCGCCAGGGCTTGTGCCTACAGACGCCCACAGCTCCCGAGTTGAGGGTTAGGGTTTAGGGTTCAGGGTTCAGGGTTTAGGGTTTAGGGTTTAGGGTTTCATGTTAGGACTGTAGATCAAAGAGAGACGGGCCTGGGATTGACATAGTAGACGCTGCCTCAGCCTCTCTGCAAACCTTGTAAAGCCTCAGTTTTATTCGCCCTCGACTGTAAATATCCCAAGTCGACTGCGGGCAGGAAACCAACTACGCGATCCCAACGCTGAGGCAAGTCATCCGCGTCAGGAGCCCAGACGTCCGATTTCTACCACGTGGGGATGGGTGGGAGTTTCTATAAAATGTGTTTACTAAACGACAAATAGCAATACGTGGGGCCTGCAACGAGATTTCAATGGCCCCTCTTTGTGACTCTGCAGGGGTCATCTAAGATGAGGCATCCTGTTTGTCACATATACATATGCATATGTATATATATTTATATAATTTTATTCAATATGAGATATATATATATATATATCTGTATCATATGTGTATGTATATATATATATGTATAGAGTTCCCTCCGAATTCTCGTGGGGGCTCGTATGGCGCGACCATTGGACAGATCACAAGTCTTAGTGTTAGTGATTTTATGTACCAGGCAAGGCCAGCTGGGAATTTTCTGTGGTTACGGCATTCTGAAATTGATGCAGGACAGGGTAGTACGGGGTTCTGCTTCCCTAAAACCTCAACCCTAAACCCTATACATACTAAACTGTACATCTGCGCTCCCTCCGTTGCATAGCCTGCCCTGGTTGCGGGCTTTCGTTTGAAGGGCCCTGGGCATTCCTAGCTCTCACGCTGTCAACGTCCAACCTTAGGAATGATACCTTTTTTGTCCCGAATCATATATACCCCAATAATGGAGAAGCAAATGGAAAAGAAACTTGAAAATTAAATGAACACTGCTATATCTAAAGGGGGCTATGTAGAGGATTATAAAGGGGACTAATATGGGGGTTATTAAGGGGGAGACTAGCAGTTCAGACTAGGCCTCATTTGGAGGAGCGTTTTTGGGGGGAAGGCCGTGGCCCTGAACACTATTCAACGCCAAAAGTAGCCCAATGTAACCAGAAACAAAGGGCCCTGCACCTTGCATGTTGGTATTCGAACCTTTAGAAAGGGTCTAGTCTAGGTTACTCGACTACAGGGCAAATTACGAACTATAACATTAAGAGTAATAAGAACAAATAAGCATTCTACTAGTAGGATTTTACCCTAACCCTCATAGCCTCCATTTCCTTGTTGGGGCCGGCTGACTTTTGCATCCCTCTTGGCTACCTTTCCTTCGAGGATTTGGACCGTTTTAAGTTTCCTATCAGAGCGTTCTGATCCTAACATTGGCACTAGGGCTAAGGGTTTACAGGGGAACATTGGGGGCGCAGGTTTCCAAATTTGTTTGTTAGTCAAGCATGTAATTGCTGAGCACGTCCTCAACTCCAAATTCCCTTTTGCGAGCTTCCGGTGGAGGAGTACAACACCTAAACCCTGAGATTGTGTTTTGAGAGAGGCATGTAGTTCGAAGTGTAAGTAGGATTAGGATGTTGCAAGACAAACGGTTCCCCCCCAATGAAACCTTAAGCCCTAACCCTAAACTCTACACCCTACATGGTAACCTTCTACAATATCTGCCTGACTGTCAGCCCCTAAGCCCGAAACCCTAAACCCTACGGACCATCGTTCTCCCGCGGCCTGCAGGTTCTCCCGCATAAGGCTTCAACAAGGCTCGTGTAAGGCATATTGGGCTATACTGTGAGGTCTGGGTAGGCCTCCTTTAAGGGTACCCAGCTGAAAAAACTAACCACCTAAGGGTGCGCTTGATTTTCCCGGCAACCTCAGGTGAGTAGTATTTTATTTGGGGATACTATGGTACCCTCTAGAGTAAGATTCTACCCTCCTTTTGGGGTATAGTATTGCATATAAGGAATATAATCTTACTAGGTTTAACCACCAAAAAACGCTACTCACATGTGAGCAGTTGTCAATATGAGCTACGGACTAAATTTAGGTTGGGGGGACCTAAAGGGGACATACTACAAATT
>CAJNIZ010019391.1:21045-37298 GCA_905231905.1 Symbiodinium pilosum
GAGTAGTATTTTATTTGGGGATACTATGGTACCCATTCTAGAGTAAGATTATATCCTCCTTTTGGGGTATAGTATTTTATATAAGGAATATAATCTTACTAGGTTCAACCACCAAAAAAACCATTACTTAATGTAACCCCAATGTATACCCTATTATGATATAGTAGTTTCCATTTTCTTTTCCATCATCCCTATATTACTAGGTTCAACCACCCAAAAAAACACTACTCAGGTGGATGACACCATTGAGATGAAACAGATGGTCAAGAGCGGCTCGGCTTAATGTAGACCCCTGATTAATAAACCCTCTCCTTTTAAGGGCCTACATATTAGGATCCCCATTATCATCCCTATGAAGGGGAGAGGGTTCATTAATCATGGGTCTCCATTAGTGTTTCTACCGCAAGTCTGGTCGTGCCTGTTCCGTTTGAGGCTTGTAAGTGAGTACCTGAACCTAAGAGTAGGTAGACTAACTTTACGAAACGCATATTACAAGAGCCAAGGAGGCTGCTATGCTTTTGGGATTAGGGTTTAGGGCTTTTTGGGATTTGGGTAGGGCTTTCTTACCTGTTCCCATCCCCTTAGTCGTAAGTCTCCCTGGTCTCACAGCACTTCCAGTGACGCATCAGCACATACGGCCCATAGAGTGGACCCTCCCAATGTGCGTCCCATAAACTTATACGTGAGGCCCTATAAGCCCAATGCGAGCTAATAACCCCTCATCAGTACTTGGAGGGTCAGGGGGACTTAGTAAGTAGGTTGATAATGGGGATAATTCGGGTTAATATATGGGTTATAGGGGTTCTTAACCTACTTACTAAGTCCCCCTGACCCTCCAAGTAACAAGCCTTGATAGTTCTCACTAATCCCTGACCAAGTCTTTAGTTTGTATACTGGGGTCCAGAGTGGCCGTATGATAGAAAGAGCGGTTTCTCAACATCTCATACTTCCTTGCCAGGGGCGGGGAAAGGCGATAACAGTAGATAAACTGGCTTGCTGTTCAGGAACTTAAATTAAGTTACCATACTGGGTAAAATTCAGTTCCTTCAATCCCTATATTCCCCCAGTTTCCATTTTATGTTCCTTGTTTTTCATTTGATTCTCCATTATAGGGGAGTAATATAGTAACTCAAATTAAGTTCCTTAACAGCAACCCAGTAAGGGTCAGTTTTTCGAGGATCTGCAAGGCCTAGCAGTAGGCTGGCGCCGAACTTGAGAGCGCTCAGGTGCCGCAAGGGTTTAGGCCAATTCTGGCAGGGATATCCGTGAGACCTTTCTAAGATTCCTCGTACTTTCGTTGCAGAGCTATATCTTGCTGGAGCTCACCAACTGCGCATGTCCCCACGCAAACCTTTGTATTATGATATAGTAGTTTTCTCCTTTCCATTATCCTTATATAACCCCAACGTAGTCCCTTATTCCCTATACTAACCTAAACCCCAAACCCTATATAACCCGAATCTATACCCGTGTTCCCCATACCTGGGGGCACCTGAAGGTCAGCTGTGCGCCTTGCCGACAGACCCCACCTTGCGAGAGAAGGGGCCGGCAGTGACCTCAGCCAGGGCAGTGGTCTGTTTGGCTAAGGGTTTAGGGTTTAGGGTTTAGAAGTAGATTATCGGTTTATAATATAGGGTTATCTAGGGATAATATAGGGATAGAATATAGGGTTACAATATAGGGTTATTTTGGGATAACATAGGGTTATGATATAAGGTAATAGTACAGGGATATGCAGGGATTATATAGGGTTAGAAAGGGATGAAATAGGGGGCATAATATGTAATATAGGGTTATTTAGGGATAATGCAAATGAAAATGGAACTACTATCTGGAGTTTAGGGTTCGGGGTCGGGGAAGTTAGGGATTGGGGTTTGGGGGGGTCTTTAAACTAGGGGGCCCTTTTGGGGGATGGGGGTTTTTCTAGAAGAAGGATTACAGCATTTTGGGGTTCTGTATCGAGGTCTCCCTAGCCATGGAAACTGCCATCTCCTGCTCACGGCTGTGTTTTAGGAATGTGGGGGTGGATAAATGGCAGATGTGTCATGCATGATATGTCATTATGGGCTTCAAAAGGTTTGGGGGCTGGTAGATTGAGGACCGCCTTAGCAATCCGTTTTAACACGCAAGTGCAGGGTCCAAGATGTTACGGGGACGCCGGATTTCCTAGGCGTGAACTTTTGCACTGCGATGGTGCAGGGTTGGTGTTTTATGTTTTGAGATGTGCTGGGCGATGCTAAGCCCCCAGCCGGGCCATTTGGCAGGATTCTACAGGAGGACTGTCCCGGTAGGTTTTGGGGTTTGGGGAGCTCAGGAGTGTTGTAGGGCCTGACAGAAAATGAGGAATTGGGGGGACCCGGAGTCCTGCATCCCAAAGCTTCTCAAGCAATCCCTGAACCCATGTAGCGGTTTAGGGTTTAGGGTCTAGGGCTCAGGGTTTAGGGCTTAGGGTACCCCTCTCCGCAATTAATATCGCAACCCATATAGGCTCCCGATTGAACCGCAATAGCGCACGACAGGCCGTTTTCAGATTCCATGGGGACTGCCTGGGGCTTGTGTAGCACCAGGGAGACATGGAGACATGCTGTAGAGGGCCCATACTTGTGTTGCAATCCAGGTAGGCAGGACTCAGGTTGTAAGCTGCCATCCCTTTCCTTACCCCTGGTTAGCTGAAAATGAAGGAATGGAAAAGAAAATGGAAACTACGATGATGGGTTATGTATTAGTATAGGGACTTCTATAAGGATCCCTTCCTCCAGCCCTAGCTAACCAAAGGTAAGTTACTGTCACTTGTGGCTCCACTTGTGTGGACTGCGCGGCTGTTCCCGAATTTGGTCCCAATATAGCTTGGACGCGGTCAAGGGTTTAGGGTTTGAACCCTAGGGGTCCAAGGACCCAAACATCAGGGTTTTAGGTTCCAAACACCGTTCAGACTATAGTATTTGGGCCCTAAAGCCCCGTTCTCTGAGTCCTTGGACCCTTAGGGAAGCACTTGGGGTGGCCCCTGCTGAGACGCAAATTTGCCAAGAGAAGGACTAACATTTTCTGATGCAAGCCCATCACCTTGTCAGAGTGACCCTTCAAAAGACACCCTAAACCCTAAACCCCGAACCTTGACGGTTGATCACCTGCTGCAAATGAGCTGCTCTAGCAGCTAGCTTGCTTTCTTGTAGCAGCTGTGCAGGCACTACTAGGAGTCAAGTCTCGAAGTCTCTAGCCCCCACAGACCTAAATGCATCTTCTTTACAAGAAAGTTGAACAACACCGCAGAACATGTAAAGGTGTAAAGTCCTCGGTTCTGTGAACACAAACCGCAAACCCTTAAACTCTAAAGAAACCCTACATAGACCCAGTTTTCCATTTGATTCTCCATGGTTGGTCATTGTTCAGGCCCCTATAGTACCTAAAACTCCCCAAGTCTGCTGTACCCGACTCGCACTGACTGCAGCGCCGCGACCCCAACGCGAAGCTGCGGCATATGACAAGCTACCGACCAATGTGATGCCTCAGCTGGGTCACTGTAGGGTTTACAGGGTTTAGGGTTTACACCGCAAGTCTGAAAGGCTTGTTGAGGTCCAGGAGTCTTGAGATTGACGTCTTTCGGAAGGGTTTTCAGCGTTGGGGACTCCCACAGGGCCCATGTACGCGTAGAGTATATATTCTATTTATATATGCTTGGGCCCCAAGGTAGGTATGTGGGAACCCTGTTGGGCCCTAAGTATTATATATATATGTATATACACATTCTAGCTACAGGTCCATTTGGGTTTAGTGGTTCAGGATTTCGGATCTGGACGGCGCGTTTCGGCGAGTCAGATTTCAAGCACTTCTTTATGCCAAGCTGCTTCACATACCACAAGAGAATGTCGCTGTCCTACTCTACTCGCATCCCATCAGTCACCCAGCCCGTTTCACGCCAGAACATGCACCAGGAAGATTCTGAGCGTTTTGTTGAAGGGAGTGATGTGTGGGTATCTCATCTTCTGGGGTCCAGCTCAAAGCCTACACAAGGAACTGCCGAGCCTGTAAACCCCATCTAGGGTACCAGCTCAACATGATGTTCAATGTACCACCTAAGTTCGATCTGCTTGGGGAAAGCTGTCGACCTGTCCCCCAAATTCAAACGACACTTCAAGCAACGTGTGCCAAACATGGTCATTTGAAAGAGTTGTTGAGCTCCGTTTTGCTAGAACCATGGGAGGATTTCAAGCGGATACTTGTTCCCATCACCCAGGATTCTATGCTATCCAGGCGCAGAAGTTTTTCACATTGGGGCCGAAATTTATCGACTTAGAGCCCCAGGGTAAAGACAGGACCTCTTGTAGGCAGGGGGAACCTTCTGCCTCACATTACCCGAGTGACGCTTTCCGGGTCAACTTGCATCGCAAGGGCGCCTTCGTGTTAGCCTAAAAATGTTGGGGGGAGGTGGGGGGATAAAAAAGAACGGTGCTTTAGGGCAATATTGCCCAAAAATGAACATGGAAACCAGGATAACAGTTCTGCATAGATGTGTTTTCTTTCCAACGTGTGGGCCCCCATGATAGTCCCTAAACCCTCAAACCCTATGGCCCCTTATCTTCCAGATGCCCAACAGGAGACCACAATTTTTACACTGTGTCATATATGGTCACTCCTGTAGCCCCTGACCAAGCATCAGCAAAGATAGAACAAGTTTAGGGTTTAGGGTTTAGGGGTACATGCGCAACCAAGAGAGAGGGGGACCAAGAGAATCTAGAGCTCGCATTTTGGGCTTTTTGGCTTAGGGTTGGCATACCCATCACAGGAACTCCAGTAGATTGGGGCGTATATACGGGGTAGCCCTAATTGGTGAACCATCCCAAATCCCCAAGCCCTACAACTCTGAAATCTAAAGCCCTAAGCCCTTTTCTTACTAGGTGCTACACCTGGGTGCACACATATCACACACGCGGCGTCCCTGCAACGTTGTGGGCCACCCGAAGCTAGGATCATTAGATGCACTCGCTTTGGGTTTTGGGTTTAGGGTCGACAACCGAACATGGAGCCTGAAAAGTGCCCTTGTAGATGACTGTCCGTCTCGACAGGGCATGTATGGGGTTCCATGTCTTTTTGGGGAGGGTAGTAGATAAGGAATGTTTTCGTACAACTGTTAAACTGCTAAACGCTCCCCATCCCTCGTAAGACATATCCTCGAATAGACCTGATATAATGGGGACATATGTAATATTAGGGGTGAATGCCACATACTCGAGAAGGAAACACAGAATGTTTTCAAGCGATGCAGGATTTGTTCCATCCATAACGAACTCGGTGTCTTGCTCTGCTGGAGGCATCCAAAACAAGAACATCTTAGGATGACAGACCTTTGCGTGACATTCCTCAAATCTTGCGTCTTGTAGGCGGGCTCTTCTCCTGATATCATTTTTCCAAGCTAAACCGGTAGCCCGAGCTTTGATAACTTTGATAAACGACCCGAAAGAGAGGCGGGCCTGCGCAAGGAGTATGGGTTTACGCCAGCTCGTTGTGGGTGACGCAGGCTTTGAACGCTCAGAGTCTCCGAATTCAGCGCCCGCACCATGCCGGCGCAGGTCTCCCAAAAATCCTTGCCTGAGGTTGACCTCCGGCTGACTGAAAGCCCTAACCCTTAAACCCTATTGCAGAAGCGTAAGTAAGTAGGATCCAATCTTCAGGTCCTAGATTCCATGTGAAACTACGGTACAGGGTGCCTCGAATTGACCAGACCTCAAACTCATATGGGTAATTCATCATCTAGGCCCCTGTATGAATCCTGAACCTCGGTTATATCCACACCTTGTGGCAGTCATATACAGGGCCTCGTTAAGGGTATGATGATACTACAGTGACAACACTGGGAGACTGGTACAGGTCGGGAGCAGTATCCAAACCAAACTCCTCTACCATGCTTCGGCTGAAAAGCCCTAAACTTCAACCCTTAAATCTTAAGCTCTCTTGAGCCCTAAGCATTGAACCCTAAGATTTAATGGTTTGGGGGCTGTCGGCCTGTAATCTCGATGGATAGACGCTAGTAGGGCTTGGGGTTTAGGGCTCTGCTTGGAGGGTAACTGTTGTGTCAAACGGCACGTTTCTTTGGGCTAGAAGAGGTTCGCAATACCTCCAGAGCGATGTCTATTGAGGTCATATAGGGAACCCTGCCCCCAAAACCCCTAAACCTAGATCCGAAACCCTATTTGTCCGCCTCAACCCCCAGTTTCTGCTGATCCATTTGATTTTCCATTACTTCCCTATAGCCAATCATCCCCTTAAGTCCCTAGGCCCCCATGCTGGCTTCAGCAAGCATTGATTGTAGCTTTAAATCCTCAACAATAGTAGTCATCTCACTGTTCATGCTCGTTTCCAGTCATGTGGGACATATTGGCCGTAGCCCTAAACCCTAAACGCTGAACCTTAAACCTCATACAGGATAATCCCTATAACAGTCCCCTATAGAACCCCCTGTAAAGAGTCTAGACTACAGCTCATCTAATCCTTACATAACCCCATGTACAGCAGTTTCCATTTCATTTTCCATATTCTTTTCCATTTGATTCTCCATTATTATAGGGGTATACATGTCCCCCTTTAAGGGGTTTAAACCCTAAACCTTCAACCTTAAGCCCTACCCTAAACCCTAAACCCCTTTGAGTTTAGGGAAGCCTGTCGGCTTCAGGAAGCCAGAGGCATAGCAGAGCCCCTTTTGCAGGGAGCGCACGAAGTGCCTGGCTCTTCTGCGGGGGGCGGGGACGCGAACCCCGGGGCCGTCACCCTTTAGCATTTTGGAGGGATTAGAGTCAAGGGTTTAGGGTTTGGGGTTAGAGTTAAAGGTATACGGTGGTTTAAACGTGTGTTTAAGGATTTAGGGTTCAGGCATTTAAGAGAAAAGAGAGCTGCGCTCCTTAGAAGTCCCCTGAGCATCTCTTTTGTGTTATCTTCATAATGCTAAGAACCAGCTGAAGCTATGATTTCTATCTACTAGAGGTCCAGAGTAGAATTGATGGAGTACAGGTTACAGTGTTACAAGTCCTACGAACTGTAGCTGTGGGATGGATACTCCACCTTGTATGGATCGCTTCCTAACAGGACACACCGGGCCCCTAATAAAACATATTTCCACTAAGATTAATGGTGCTATATTGGGGAGGGGATTTTTAGGTGAGAAGCTTACTGTCCTTTGTACCCCTTGCTACTTGCTTCCATTGGAGGTTGTATTTCCTGTTCGGATGGTTACTGCCGGCATGGATGCTGGTCATCTGGGAGTATGGGGACCTAAACGGGGATGTCTAAAAGATGCAAAGCCCATTCTACGCCCCGCTCTACCACTGTCCTAATTCTTCAGGGCCCCCAAAAAGGGACCTCTCTTTATGGCCCCCCCAACAGGACCCTTCGTTTTCGGAAACATCTAGATCAGTAGTGGTACGGATTTACGTGTCTTGGGCAGCCCATTGTCGGCCCAGTTTGCATCATTGTCTACATGAAGTAGGAAGCAGGCTGGATGGGAGCAATCTTGCAAGCCTGCAGGAGGGCATTCTAAATAGGGCCAACTGATTCGAGCTTTGTAGGTCTCAGGTCCTACCTATAGGCCGTAAATATCGGGGTATATAAGGACCCCGGGATAAAGGGCCGAAGCTAGGGCCCATAGTTCCAGCCTTAGAGTAGAAGGGCAACTGCTCCTGAACCTTACGGAAATCTTGATTTTTTCCACCCCCGTCCATGTGGTACTCAACTTAGGATTTGCCAGAATCGGCTGGCTGGACTAAGGAATCTGAAGAGTATGATGAGATGTCATACTTCAAGCATTTGCACTGGCATCGCTGCCGTGACATGCATGTTGAAGGAGATGAGTGCTGAGGTGAAGCTAGGATTCTTGTAGGGTTCCCGCCCCAGTAAAACACCAGAACCGTTGCGACCCTTGCCAACAGACACACCTGGTACTTTCCCTAAATAGGGGGACCCCAATATAGACCCCAAAATACTATAATCCGTATTATGGGGACTTTTGGGAAACCCTAACCCAAATCCCTAAACCTTATGTATCCCTATAAAGCCCCTATATAACCCTTAATTATGGGAAACCCCCGCCTTTGTTGTGACAACAGCCATTCCCATCCAGCTTTTCACGTATTGTCAGGTCTTTGCTACATGACTGCGAGGGAAGGCTGATGATGATATGTTCCAAACGAACCCAAGACAAGGATATTATGGTATATTTCAATAGTTATGATACATTCTAGTATATTATAGTATAGTATAACAGTCTGTATAATATATGATAGTATAATATATTGTAGTACAATATATTCTAGTATGTTATATTATGTGATAATATAGTATAGTACAGTATATTATAGTCATCCCAACTAGCGGCCTGCAATGCGTTTACGGTTCCTACATATCCCGCGGGTGCCTAGGGTACCCTGTTTTCCGCAACCCCTGGCGTAGCAATGGTCTTGACACGTTCCGGGTCTTTGTATACCAATTCGGGGTTTTGGGTTGTGTTGCCTCGAATGTTTTGCGTGCGCGCATATAGTGGAGAGCTTCTCTCAAGAAGTTGACATATTCGCACGGCGCACACAAAGACTCCAAGCATGCTGAACCTTGAAGCTTGCTGAAAACAATTGTTAATCTTGGTTATACATACTCCTACGCATCAGCTGACATTGTCATTTCTACCAGGGTTCCAGTCAACTCAGAGGAATGGTGTCAGATTTAGCGAGTGCACACGCGTTTGCCTTTGATTGTAGTTATTTGTGCGGTCATACCACTGACATATAGCCCTGCGATCAAGAGCCTTCCCTGGCCCGTCGCGAGCATGTTGTCCGCACTCAAGTCGAGCATGCGCGGCGGATGCAGCTGCCTTCAGAATGGAGAGGGGCCTTTTTGTGAACTTTGCGAAGCTATCCTAACCTTTGGTAAATACTTTGCACGTCCCCTTTTCGGGACGGTCATGTTGGCTGTGGATTCTGTTCCGCTGTTCCTTTGCAATAAGGGAGGTCTTTTGCTTTCATAGGAGTTGAAGTACTGCATTTGAAGCTCGAAGTTCGAAGTTCGTCAGGTTCAAACGTGAAGCCATGTAGGCTCCGACTCTGGACCTTTACAACCATCCCCCCTGACAATATCCCCTTGCCTTCTAACTGTAGATACGTCTGAATACAGAAGGGTATTACATACTGAGTAACGTCTATCTAGAAATAGTACGCCCCAAACGAAAGATGTGTTTTGCATTTTTAGTCTCCGGAGGCGGGGGGGGGGGGGGGNNATATTTGGCTTATATTGGGATAATGGAAAATAAAATGGAAACTATTCTTTTATCAAATAATCCATGGAGGTAAAAGTACCTATTTCATCCCGCAGAACTCCTTTGTTGCCCAAGTTCAGAAAACATTGTGTCATGGAACCTTTGGGAATTGAGGGAGAGCACACATGCCGATGCCTTGGGTTTGACCTTTTAATGCTTCACCCTTTCGCAATCCTCCGCGCCGTTTGCAGAATTTTCGGGTTTGGATTTGCTTCTCTGTGCAATCATTGAAGCGCAAAATCGCCAAACTGTCCTACATGGTCCTCACATGAGCTTGACCCGCACCACATAAGTTCGTACAATAATTGTCCAAAACCCAGTACAAGAGCCAAGCAGGCTGTCATTCTACATACTTTCGGAGCTCAGGCATGAAAGTGGTATTACTATCTGTTATCATTATGGTAGTAGCAGTACTACCACTACTATTATGTTGCTGTTTGTCGTTACATTTGTACTACTATTTGTGCTACAGCTACTCATGTCGGTAAGCACTCCGCCAGCGCTGCTCGCACGACGTCTGGGTCACGACGAGATGTAGGATCCCAACCAGACGATCAGAGTGATTACCTGAACCCCAAAAGTAGGCGAAATAATAGAGTTTAGGGTTCAGGGTTCAGGGTTTTAGGGTTTTAGGGTTTAGGGCCAAATACCTAAACATAGCCCAAAAGGCAATTCTTTCACATACTTTTGGGGTTAAGGTAGAGACCTCTGAACCTCAATCCCTGCAGCCCCAACACTTAGCTTTGATTAGCTGAGTCTGAAGGGTCCAAGCAACTTAGCGTGAGTGCTTGTGGAAGAAACAGGGCATCTAGGATGGTGACTGCAACCGCAACATTTGCTAAAACACTCAGCCGCTGAGATTAAGGTCTTTAAGTGTGAAGCAGCAGTTTCTCGAAAATGGGGGCCCCCGGAGGAGCCTTGGGCTCTATAAAGATGTTTTATAGGGTTTAGGGTTTAGGGTTTAAACCCTGGATTGAAGAGGCAGCCATGCAGGACTCGACCGGCATTGTGGCAAGGACAGCCAAGAATCCTGTAACCCTGACAACACACGTTCCCCCATTCCATGAATGTGTCGTTTTGGATCGCAGTCTTGAAGGTAAGTGCGATACTTCAGCATTTTACGCATACTAAGTGGTGCAGTATTTCCGCCATCCACTGCATGAGGGAGGCATGTTTCATCAAGGGGGTAAGTGGCGTCACTATTCGAGAGAGGGGAATCTCAACACCACGCACTGGACTGCAGGGATGTGATGTGAACTACACGCTACACCCAAGACCCTGAAGCCTGAACGCAGGCGCGAGATGCCAAGAATTCCAAGCAAAGCCGTTGTCTGAATCATGAAGCTCTTATGCTTGGGGGTTTAAGCTGTTGAGACTAAACATCCTGCATGACCTTTATCCCAGAATGTTATAAGCCCCAAGGTAGAAAGTGCGTAGGGTCATTCAGATTTTTTCGTTTCAGCCGTCGGCGCTGTAAATGCGTCCCTTGTGAACCCACAAGCACTCTAAACCCCAAAGGTAAGCCCCACCCTGCACTGTTAGGGTTGGGGGGGTTCGGAACATTATCTTCAATGATGGAGAAGTCAAGGAAAAGAACGTCGGACATAAAATGGCAACTGGGCCCTAACACCTGTAGCACGGAGCCACGAATGGGATCCTTGTGAACCGGCTCCAAGACATTGCTCCTACCTATGGGCGGCATCGACAAAACAAGACAGTTTATTGGTTGGTGTTTCGGGCTCAGGGAACACCTGTGGCCTTCCTAGTAGCCCTATTTGGGGTTATAGGGCCGCTACTAGATGCAGGTACTTCGGCCATAATGGGAAGTTGGAGGGTCTTGGGTTCTAGGAGCTGAGGTGGTAAATTGTTGGACTCGCGGTGTGTCGGAGGCTGGTGGCAGTGATTTAAGGCTTCTACGTTCAGACCCTACAGGCCCAAGCACATAAGTAATGAGGTTCAAGCTGAGGTCTGTTGCATTCTCCATTTTCTTGTCCAATTGATTTTCCACTATTGGGGGTAGTATCTCTCTGTAAGCCCCAATGTAAACCCTCTGAATCAACAACCTTTTGGAGTTTAGAAAGATACTAGGATGAGAAGCAATTAAGTGCTGCTCGACAGGTTAATAAGACTTAACTCCCCTTAGCACAGAATAGAGGACTGGAAAAAGAGGGAAACTACTGGGTTATCGAGGGCTATATAGGCGAGGATCTATTCCTTCCTAGCTAGCCCGAGGCAAGAATAAGACCTCCAAGGGCGTCAGACCGAAACATAAAAGCCAGAAGAACGATGCCCTATCATCAAATTCTCGCGATGAAGGAGGCTCGACTGCTTGAGCTTGGGCAAGGTTGCCACTAGAAAGATCCCTCCATGATAAGACGCCTGCAAACATGGAAAACAAGCTCTGCAGGCTAAAGGGTTGAAAATGACATCAACGAGCTACTTTTCAGACATGGATGTAGCCAAAACAAGAACCTGCACAAGCAAATGAAGCTCGAGTTCCTCATCGCCGTATGGAGTGACTCGGAACTCGCAACAGTATATAGGTGAAGGGTTTACTGGGTTGCTGTTCAGGAATAATGAAGTTAGAATAAGTTACCATTGTATGCGTGTATATATATCTATATATATATGTCATATAGCAAATATCAGGCTTTTCTTATTATCCTTTTTTTGAAACATTCCTTAACAGCAACCCAGTTCGGGGTTTAGGGAACCTACCTGAAGGTCCAACTGCCACCCCGAATCGCTCAGATTGTAGTATTAGGTTAAGGGTTTTAGGTTGGAGCCCCGGGAGGGCTCAGTGAATTGGTGACAAAGGTGCAGGACTGGGGTGATTATCTGGCTTATAGACGTTTTAGGTGTACCTACCAAGTCCCTGCCTGTAAGGCCTCTCAAAGAAGCTTTTTGGCGTCTTGGATATCCGTTCTAGATGGGGGGTGGTCAGACAATATCCACGGCCTTAAATTGGGTCCACGTGGGGCGGGTCCTGTATGCTTTTGGAGGTACTGGCTTCGATGCATTATTGTAAGCATTGCTTTCTTCTCCTCTTCAAAGTAAGCCTAGGGCCATTCTAGTTGTCTCCAAGCTCGGGGAAGCAAGAACCGCGATTTTGCAGCACGACGTACTGGGTTCAGGGCTTAGAAGATAGAGCTAATGCAGTTGTCGCAGTGTCATCAGAAGCTTCACGGCATTCAGGCAGTATTACGTCAAAGATAAACATGAAGGACTGACCACTTGAGCTAATCTGACAGCCCGAACCCCCAGACAGAAACCAAACGAGCCTCGTTTGGATTGCTGCAGCTGTATGAGCTGGGGGGAAGCTTACATGCAGTACTTCAGCATGTCCCCAAATCCGTGCCAGCCATCATCCAAGATTAAGCAAATTCTTTCAGGCAACTTCAACCCATCAAGAATCGAATTTGGCTGCAGCTCTGGCAGCTGTGTGTGAGCTATCAAGATCCTCTGCCTGGCGGGACCGCCTCGCCAGCACGGCACTGTTCACAAGTCGCCTCAGCCTCAGGCAGCAGTTTCCACTTCATGTGCGGATGGCTACAAGACATGGCAGGAATCTAGGACTTCCCAGTCCAGGAGGGGGAACTCAGGATACTGATGACCCTCAAAGACGAGCGATGTGATTTATGCGGGTCGAGGCGTCATAGATGTAAAGACTCAATCCGTTCCTCTTTCGATTGTGGTGGTTTCCCTCTTTCCCTCCATAGGGAGGACCCCAATATAGACCCTAAAATAATTAAATTACCCACAAAAATGTACCCGTAGTTTTGGGAAACCTCTAAGCCCTAAACCCTAAACCCAGTTTCTAGGTGGCATTGCAGAAGTGAGCGACAGGCTTTGGCAGTTTGGGTTCAAAAATGCTTCCTGTAGATTTCACATCCCCAAAAGGTCCAAGTACCCAATAATTAGGTCCCTTTCAAGGGAATGTATAGGGGTATATAGGGGCATATGGTTTAGGGTTGAGGGTTTAAGGCTTAGGGATCTATCTCAAAGTTGGGCTGTTGTTGCTTATTGCAAAGCTGTTCTGTTCGTGCAATACATCTTTGGGTATGGTGTGCCTTCATTCCATCCTGGCATTTCAACCCAAGACCAGGTGTCTACAGAATCCGACTGCCGATGGATGCTTTGCTACTGTACCACTGTGCAGGCATTCAAATCCGAACAGTCTGTTGAATTCCTTGCGAGCTGTACCGCTGCTCATATGCGAAATGATTGGCTGATTATATTGCTGACCAGCACACAGCAATAGTCCGTCCGAATCGCAATGGCAAACAGCATGTTTCACAATGTTCCGCACACGATCCCTGATAAGGACCCGCATACTCTTCTTACCATCCATATATACCCTAGGGTACCTTTATGTTGAGAAGCACTAAGATCGTAACCTGTTAACGGTGCCCACACCCAGCAAAACCAAATCCAGGATCAATACGAAAACCCCATATTAGCGATGGTGGAAGGCTGAATAATGGCTAAATCCATACAAGCCTACTATGTGTATAGTGTACTTTACTCCAAAACCCTATTCTGATTCTTTAGGGCTCTACATGATGGCTCTAGCCCCCACACAATTGCCTGACGGAGCTTCGAAGCCCTGAGCATCAGCGACTGCCTGGCTGAATCCTGGCACATGGCGCGACAAAAGCGACGAGCTCTTCCGCTGGTCACGAACTTAGACTTCAGCTCACATAAGCTCTCCCGTGTAGTTCCTACATGGGAGGTTCAGGGTATTGGTGTGTAGTGGCGCGCATACTTGCTGGCACTCTTCTATCCTATCCCTTAGATCCTTGCATCACCACAGATAGTAACCTACCCACAACTCCTATATGGGGTTTTGGAGTTATGAGTTTCTGCGGAGTTGGCCAGGCTTTACTGGTGCGGAGGGTTCATTCACGTCCGGTGTTTTTTCGAAGTCTAGGAGGTTTAAAGTGTGGGAGGGTCCGCACTGGGAGCTGCCTTAGAAGAGGGAGTCTCCAACGTACCGCGGAGCATTCAAGATTGGCACCCGGACTGAGGATAATCGTCGAATATCTGTCTTGCAAACTTTCTCACTAAACCCTAAACCCTAAACCCTAAATGCAGTGAAGTCGCCTTGGCGTCTTTGGGTCTTGTAGACATACTCCAGGGCTCCCAACTACCTAAATAGTAGGCTACTGGGGTATGTGAGCTGTAGTCTAAACTCCTTAAAAGGGGGTTATATAGGAGATTATATAGGGACTACTATAAGGCTTATTAAGGGGGATACTAGGAGTTTAGACTACAGCTCATGTAAATAATTACAGGGGTATATAGAACCTGCAACCGCGTATTTGGGTAACTGGAGCCCTAGGGTTACTATTCTGACTGTAGATTTCAGGGACACAAACCTAGAGTCCCCCTTAAGTAGATGAAATATGGCTCTGGGTATATTATAATAAGATCCCCATATACCCCATATTCTATCTACTTAAGGGGATTATAAGCCTCAAGGCCATCCTCAGACATTCCTGCAACTCGGAACTGAATGCTGTGTTTAAGGTGTAGGGTTCAGGGCTTATAGGGCATTTTAAAGGGTAAAGCCCCAAACCCTGAACCCTAAACTCCTAACCCTAAGCCCTAAAGCCTGAACCCTCAACCCTAAACCCTGAACCCTAAACCCTAAACCCCTAAACCCTAAACCCTCAATCTCTTCTTGGCGTCTCTCAGATTTGTTGCGTCTTCCTCATTCCTGGCCTGCTCACGTTCCTGCAGCCGGTGCAGCGTTCGTCCAGAGGCAAAGGGGGTTTAGGTGCCAAGGGTTTAAGGTTTAAGGGTTTAGGGTTTAAGGGTTTGTGGGTTAGGAGTTTAGCGTTTAAGGGTTTTGGGTATTAGGGTTCAGGGTTTAGGCAGCTGAGCTTTGAGCTTTGTCAGGATGCTACTGATGCAAGTGGGTCATGCAGAATTCCTGGCTTGCACGAATTCCTAGCCTGACCCCTCCACATAGATCATGTTGCAACAACTTTGGTACAAGACTCCAAGATATGTGCGACAGCCAAAGCCTGCCAAAGATTCTACTCATCAACTCCGCTTTCATGGGGCAAGTCTTTTGAGCTTTTAGTGCCTTGACAAAGCTGAAGTGGTGGTGTCCCAAAATGAGGGGACCCAATATAGACCCCAATATACTATAATCCTTATTATGGGGACCCCCAGTAAGGTACCACTAATTTTAGGAAACGCCCCAAGTCAGGCCCCGGAGAAGAGCTGCATATCTTGCTTTTACGAAACTCATCTCAAATCTTGAACCCTGCCTAAACCCTAGACCCGTGACCCTCAACCCTATAGTCCCCCTTAAGTAGATAGAAAATGGCTTTGGGTATGGTAAGATCCCCATATACCCCATATTCTATCTACTTAAGGGGGACTATAATCCTAAACCCTAAACCCTAGATCGTAATGTCCATTTTCTTTTCCATTATCCCTAGATAGCCCTATATAACCCCATATTCTATCTACTTTAAGGGGGACTACAAGCCTCAAGGCCCCTATTATAACACAGTAGTTTGCATTTTCTTTTCCATTATCCCTATATTACCCCATATAACCCCCATATTCCCCTATAGACTATAGTAGTTTCCATTTTCTTTTCCATTATCCCTATATTACCCTATATAACCCCCATATTCCCCTATAGACTATAGTAGTTTCCATGTTCTTTTCCATTATCCCTATATTACCCTATATAACCCCCATATTCCCCTATATACTATAGTAGTTTCCATGTTCTTTTCCATTGTCCCTATATTACCCCAATAATTACCCTATAATCCCTACACAACCCCTATAGAATCCCTATAATTCCTGTAGTTTCCATTTTCTTTTCCATTATCCCTATATTACTAAGTTCAACCACCAAAGAAACACTACTCAATATAACCCCAATATGTCCCCAATACATACCCTAGTATCATATAGGTAGTTTCCATTTTCTTTT
>CAJNIZ010019391.1:50831-61566 GCA_905231905.1 Symbiodinium pilosum
CCCCCCCCCCCCCACCACCACCCCCAGCCCCTCCAATAAAGAATTGTTGAATTTTTCCTGCCTATATTAGTCTGTTTTAGTTAGCTCCTGGGTAACTATCCTGCGATGCAGGCAGATCATGATGGACATCAAGTTGTTTTTCCAAGCAAGGTGTTGCATTGAGGTCATTCCTACCCCAAACCCTAAGCCCATGATTCCTATTCTAGAACCAGAACAGTTGCTGCCTCGAGTCTTTGAAGTAAATCATCAAGCTCAGACAGAAGACTTTCTCGACATTGCGTTTTGGTAGCAACTGCTGGTGCGGGCGCTCCGGAAGGCCACGCAGCGTGGAGTTTGGCAAAATTGCTCCGATGAAATTCTGCAGCGGGACCAGTGTAACCTGCTTACAACATTTTAGAACCCTGGTACATCTCCCTACGAGGTTTCTAAGGGTATTAAAGTTTGAGAAGCCCACGCGCACGGAGGCTCATGGCTGGTTTAAGCAGAGCTAGCGGCAGGACAACTAGGAATCTAAGGGCCCAAGGACCCCAATAATAGGGTGTTTAGGTCCCAAATACCATTACTATTATAGTTTTGGGGCCTAAAACCCTATTATTTGGGTCCTTGGACCCTTAGGGGGATATACTTCAAGGTGCGCCTACAGCGGCCACGAAACCCTCATGAGCCTCCAAGTGCACGACAGGAGCAGGGACAGTTTCGTGCTCCGCAACTATCGACGCCAACGGAGTAAACTTCCGGGATGCATGGCCATGTTTGCGAGTTAGGAATCAACAGTTTGAGGTTTATTTCAAGGCTTCTGTGGGTGTCGTGTTGGGTAATTGATGGACTTTGGGTCTAGACTTGTACGGCATAACGCAGGGATTTGCACTGGCAGGACGGACCGTGCCAAAAAGCTTCAGTCAACTTATTCAGATGCCATTCCTAGGAGCTGCTTGATGTGTGGAACCCCATTAGGGTTTGGGGTTAGGTTTTGGGGAGTCCTCCGAAGAGCCAACAGTACCTACCTTAAACTTTTAGGGGTTTCCTGTAGGACCTCGTTTAGTGAAAAGACAGGGTTCCTTTCAATCTCTTTCGCTGTGCCTCCGAAAAGGACAGTCTCGCAGACCTTGCTGGAGGTTTCCAAACGTAGGAGTCTTTCTTGGAAGTCCTCGTCATAATGGTTATGTCCATTGGATGCCCTCGCCGGGTAAATGGGTTGTTCTCGAAAGTAGTGGCCCCTTGGGTTATATATGATATCTGGTCACCTAATATTTGGGGGTACCAACATGGGACCCTAATTTTGGAATTACCCATAAATTTGGAGCCCTACTCATTTTGGAAACCGCAATCCATAAAAAACTCGAGTCGCAGCAGCCAGACTTTAGGTTGCAGCGTGGTGTTCTCGATTCCTCGTTCCTCATCCGCGCTGAGCCCCGCTTCTTTCCCCCTGCCCCTTCCTACTGCGAGGCTTGTACCTTAACACATTCTAGGTTCCGGGTTTTGGGCTCGTGGTGTAGGGCTAGCCCTTTGTTGGGGCTATCCGCCGCTTCTTACGGGTCTATCAAAAAAAGCTTGTGGATGCGCTTCCCTAAGGTCCCAAGTACCCAATAATCATATCATATACTTACCCAAAGCCTGTATCACAATTTCTATTACCTAAAACCCAAGTACCTAATTATTTGGTACTTGGACCCTCTGGGCTTGCTAAGGACTTGCGATTAGATGGTGCAAACGTGGACACTAGTCCCGGGAGCGCAGACAAGATCATAGACGTCTGAGCTTTGCTGCCTGACCTGTTTCTGAATAGATCATACTACCCTAAGGGTCCAAGGACCCAAATAACAGGGTGTTTAGGGCCCAAATACCATTGATATTATAGTGCTTGGGCCCTAAAACCCTATTATTTGGGTCCTTGGACCCTCAGCCCTTAACCCTAAACCCTATTATTTGGGCCCTTGGACCCTTCGGGTTAGCTAAGCTTAGAGGTAAAACCTTCCCTACGTGCCCTAAAAGCATTGCTAAACAGGACTGGAGCTTGAGAGGTGGTATCTGTGTGAATCCATGAGTTTACTGGGATTTAGGGTTTGGGGTTTAGGGTTTGGGGTTTAGGGTTCAGGGTTTGGGGGTTGAGGGTTTGGGGTTCATTTTTTAGGGTTTGGGGTTCAGGGTTTAGGGTTTGGGGTTTAGGGTTTGGGGTCTAGGGTTCAGGGTTTAGGAGATGTGCCTGTATATACCGTCTGCCAACTTTCTCTATATGCTTATGCATATGGTTCATATGTACTGTAGACTAAACTGCTTAACTGGGGTTATATAAGGGATTATATAGGGGAGTAGTACGGGCTTATTAGGGGGATACTAGGCGTTCAGACTCTAGTTCATATGTACAGATCGTCTCTGCTTTTTTGTGGTGTTTGAAGACAGTGAGAGCAGGCCTCTGCGCATTTGGATACAGCAGGCCCGCGAGTTCGCAGCCGGGGTTCTGATGCAACATTTGCCCTGAGTCGAGCCCTTTGCATACGAGGTAGACATGTAGCAGTCGGTTCCTCAGGGAAATAGGTCAGTGTAGCTACTGGGTTTCATTTAAGTGGACCGAAAGTGTAGAATAGTGCTATATGTAACCCTTTCCTTTTTTGCTGAACCCCCTCTCGTCCGACTCCAAACAATAAAGCCTTCGTTTTTTGTTTGACCCCTCTTGTCCACCTTGTGCTCAAGAGCTTCCAATGAAATTGCGCTGATACGCCAGAATCTGTCGGTAACAGACCTGAATTCCAATAGCGTTTCGGGTTAAGGGTCTGGGCCCCAACTGCTAAGAATCCTGCGGGGCCCTAGGTACCGATAGCTTGGGTATCATGGTACGATGGTACACTCAGGCCATGTAGGATCTTTAGTCTCAACATTACGGCGGCCTAACTAAGTATCAGTATCAGTGTTACGGTCCTAGGGTCCTTGTATAAATCTGGTACGGGGTACCCCAAATAGACCTTAAGATGACATTGCTAATCATTCAGCTAGGGTTTAGGGCTTAGGGTCTGGGGTTCGTTTAGGCCCATGTATTACCGGCCCAACCCTCAAAAGGTTCCCCTGTCAACTCCGCATAGTTCCCAAGGGCAACCCTGATTAGGAGAACCAGCGAGAAACTGGTCGGCTAAAACCCCAAGGCCCAGGTATGCCAAATCCTCGGGAGCAGGCGAGTCAAGATTCCCAGTGTATTCTAACATTTCTAGGGTGGTGCAAGTTTTTCCATCTCCAGTCGTAGTTCATTCAAATGCGTGTTCCCATAAGAGACAAGAGGCCGCTTCAGAAAGGTAGAGCGGAAGCTGCAAAAACGAGTAATAATAGTAATACGAATAGCAGTAGTACCAATAGCAATAGTAGTAATAATAGTAGTGTAGCAGTCATAGTAATAATAGTAGCACTAATAGTACTAGCACTACTAGCCATAGCAGTAGTAATAATAGTAATAGCTAAGAACAGTAACGGTAATAATAATAGTAATAGCGAAGAAGAGTCTGACTTGACCTTGCTGTCATGCCATGCCTGAACTCCACGGAGGCGGCATGCATGAGGACCTTGCGTCAAGTCTTGGGATCCAAATAGCCCAATGCAGGCAATGTTTATTTGAACCCCAAACTAGATAAACATTGCCCAATAAGGTTATTATTATAAATACTTCTGGGGTTTAGGTACAGACTTTATAGGGCCCAATGTAAGCATCATTTATATACTTGGATGCCTCTAACAAGTGTTGGGCAGAAAGACAAATGCTTGCAGAGGCCTGAGAGACTTCAAAGAATTGGTCAAAACAGCGCGGGAGGGCGGGGACTTGTAGCATGTAACCTTTGTATAAAGTATAGACTCTATAGACATGCTAAGCACAGCATGGTTAAGACATTGCCCTACTTGGAGGTTCATGGGACTTAGTAACTACTTATAACTGGGCTTATAACCCTACTTATAACCCCCCTAAATGGCCTTGTCGGTAGGGTTATAACCCCAGATATGAGTAGTTACCAAGTCCCAGGAACCCCCAAGTACACCACCTCTGCAGGTGTGCGGCGCGATTTGGCGACACCATTAGTGACTGCCCCGCGTACTACGACTACTCATAGAACTACTACGACCACCTTTTTAAGCATCACTGGTATTCCTGAGAACGCGCTACAGGAAGGTTTAGGGGTTCAGTGTTTAGTGGCAAGTTGTTGGATGTTGGGGTTTAGGGGTTCAGTGGCATTCAAGGGCTTGGGTAGGTGAGTTGAGGCTTAGGGCGGAGAGGTGCAAAGAACTGCTCCTGCTATTACTTTTATTTGTCTTACTACTATGATTGCTATCACTACTATTATTTCTACTACTACTATTATTACTATTGCTACAGGTATTACTATTCTAGATTGTATGGTCTGAAACGTGCTTACAGTCGCTGGCGAGCAAGATCATAGCTAACTCTTTAAAGAGCTTGATGTCCAATGAAGGGGACCCCCCCCATTTTGAGATGTGCCCATTCATGTTGTAGACGAATCTTTCTGGAGGTCTAGAGCTGTTATTCATGACCCAGAGGGTCCATGTACCCAATAATTAGGTACTTGGGATCTGGGTAATAGTAGTTATAGTACAGGTTTTGGGTAAGTATATGATTATTAGGTACTTGGACCCTTAGGGTGATGTATCTCAGCTGCAACTGGTACAACCCGAACCTCCAACAATCCGGATATGTTCTCAGGGATGTTATGCCAAAAGACGATGATAATGCAGAATCGAGAGTATGATGCCTTGACATGTGTACCTCGCGAGTAGCATGGAATGGACACAACAAATGAGACTGTTATAGTACGATACTTTCCGTTTTCTTGTCCATCATCCCTACAGAACCGCTTCTATAATCCCCATATAAGTCCGTATAATCCCGATTATGCTCCCTATACTAAGTTAAGGGTTGGTGATCAGGTACAAAATCAGGGCGTGGATCCCTCCGGTAGTGCCTATACAGCCTGCTATAGAAGCCCATCGGAGCACTAGGGAAGCGTTGACGGCCACGCGGTTGAGGGTTTAGTATTTAGGGTTTCGGGTGTACCCTTTATCCTTCTGATAGACCCGCCAAAACTCGCAATTGCAATTCTCAGGCACCCTAAACCCCCAAACCCTACAAGTAACCCCACTTACCTAGAGTTTAGTAGCAATCACCCACTAATCAGTGGCTGCTACCCTGTTACCCATCAAAGTGTAGGTAACTGGCCTTACTGTTTTACCCAAAACCCTGATTCCTATAAACACTAGTTCCATGTAATTATCCGTTTTCTTTCGCATCTGTGATTTTTCTCCATAGCCTAAACCCTAATCCCAAGACCCTCTTGCTTTGACCGTAGCATTTTGCAGCAGAGACAGCGCAAGAGTCGCTAACTTCACAGAGGACCCCCGTGGAGAGGGGAAGGGGTTACAAGCTCCGGGGTTTCGGTTTAGGGCTTAGGGTTTCCACTAGGTTTAGGCTCCCCATGACGCTTTAGGTCTGTATACTATAGGGATACGTAGGGATATGTGGCGTCTAGGTCTGGGGTATAGGGTTGGGGTTTGGAATGTCTGTTTTGGGACGGAGTGTTTGAGGGCAGGTTCTGGATTCGAGTTATTCCAGTGCAACGGACCCGGGGAAATCTCCGGTCTAAGGTTGAAAAGTCAGAGTTCTGACGGCAAATTGGAAGGTAGGACTTGCGCACGTGTGTGATTTGGCCCCGGGCAAGGAAACTTCAAGTTTGAGACTTTGGTGCCTAGGTCATGAGCTCAAAGTCAAAAAACACTGAGTGTGATCTAACGTTACCCTGAGGGTCCAAGTACTCAATACTCATACCCAAAAACCTGTACACAATTGCTTGTTCCAAAACCCCAATTACTTAATTATCATGTACATGGACCCTAAACCCTAAAACCTCATAATGTATGCCCTTTCTGTCCCTACATACTCCTATATACGCTTTTATATCCCTTTGAAGGGACCCAAGTATTGGGTACGTGGACTTTGGCGGTGGTGGTGATGGTGGTGGTGGTGGTGGTGGTGGTGGTGGTGGTGGTGGTGGTGGTGGTCACAAGCCGTACGATGGCCCCGCGCCATATTTGAACCCTGATCCCCGTAACATGAAAATCCCATAGTCTCACATTCAAACGTACGGGACATATTCAATAACATGAGGGGGTATTGGGGGTCTTGATATGTGGGGGAGGAGATTACTTGGAGGTTCATGGGACTTAGTAACTACTTATAACCGGGCTTATAACCCTACTTGTACTTGGGATACTCCCTATCAGGTCATTCAGGGCGGTTATAAGTAGGGTTATAAGTTCAGTTATAAGTAGTTTCTAAGTCCCATGAACCCTAAACCCTAAACCCCTATACATCCTATAACCCCCTTAAGGGGACCCAGTTAGAAGTTGTTTCCTATTTCTCATGAACCTCCAAGTAGGGTGCAGCCCTGTCTTGGGATAGCTTGAGGTTCACTCCCCCAGACTCAACATACCCTAAGGGTCCATGTACCCAATAATCGGGTACTTAGGGTTTTGGTAATAGTGATTATAGTACTGGTTTTGGGTAAGTGTATGATTATTAGGTAATTGAACCCTTAGAGATAGAATCTGAAGCAAACCTGCAAGGACTATGGTCCCCCTGAAGTAGATAGAATATGGGGTAGGGGGATCTTATTATAACATACCCAAAGACATATTCTATCTACTTAAGGGGAACTATACCTGGACCTCCCCAGGGTATGTAGAACAATAGGCATTTGACCTTTTGCAATGCGGTTTGGTCAATCTAAACCCTAAACCCTAAACCCTAAACCCCTTACCTTCTTTTGGGCTCCAGGTAGTGCCCTTTGAAGCGCTGAAACCCAAAGCCCTCAGTACCCTCGGGACCCCAAGACCCCAACAATTCCTTAAACCCCAATACCTTGCTTGGAGGTTCATGGGACTTAGTAACTACTCATATCTGGGGTTATAACCCTACTTATAATTGGGGTAACCCCTATAAGGTCATTTAGGAGGGTTATAAGTAGGGTTATAAGCCCATTTATAAATAGTTACTAAGTCCCATGAACCTCCAAGTAACACCTAGAACTAGAACCCAACAACCCTGAAAACGTCAACCATAGGTCTTCAATCCCCTTCAACCCAATTTAACCGCAGTTTCCATATCATGGTCCATTTTCTGTTCATGTGGTCCTCTGTTAGAACCCTCAAAACCTACACCCGAGCCCATGAACCCTAAACCCCAAGCCCCCAAGCCCTAAAGCATGGTAACCCCCACAAAAGGGTTCCATAGCAGCGGCTGCCCTCTACGAGGAGACAGGATGACTCGCATGGCCCAACAGGTGTTGTTTCTCTGCAAGGTTTAGGTGTTTAGGACTTGGGGTCTAGGATTTAGGGTTTAGGGTTTAGGATTAAGGGTAAGGATTTAGGGTTTAAGATTTAGGGCGTAGGCTTTTGGGTTTAGGATTTGGGGATTACGGTTTAGGGTTTGGGGCCTAGGGTTTAGGATTTGGGGGTGTCTCAAACTGAGGGCTGCTAGGGGCCCCCTAGGGATATGTAGGGATCATAAGGAGGTTTGGGGGGGCTCTGTTCTAAAGGGGTATGCTTGAGAAGATCGGAAGAGTCTCCAGGATATGATAGCTCTGACAAGGAATCTCCCAAATTGGTATGAGCCCAGATAGGTTTGGCCCTGAATACCTCTAAACCCTCAAGCCTAAAACCTGAACAAGGGATTGCAATCGAACCTTGCCAGAGGGGGTTCTTCCAAAGCAGAAACGTCCGCTAACAAACACATGAGAAAAATGTTTTCCTCTTTAAGCAATTGGGATTTTTTGTCCCCAACTGCTCAGACCTTACCTGCAACCATAATTACAGATTGTTCCTGGGTTATACCTTGTAGTGAAGGGCTGGGTACCATTAAGCTGTGGGTAGTTTAGGTTACAGCAAACCCTAAAATCCTAAAGCCGTAAGCTCGAAATCCCGAAACCACTTACCCAGTGCCCTACACCCTGCAACCTTGTGTCTTCACTCCTTTTCAACGCGCATATGGCCCCAGCTTCCATTTCATGTTTCATGTTTTTTCCATGTGGTTTTCCATTATAACCCCCAAACCCTAAACCCTAATCCCTAAACACTAAACCCAAAACCCTAAACCCTAATCCCTAAACCCAAATCTTAGATAGTGTGGAGAGTCCAACATCCGAGGCTCCTAGCTGCTGCGCTTCGCGGAGCTACAGCCTCGGCAGCTTTGCGCGGGTGCCTCCGCTATTTGAAGAACTGGTAATTACCCTAAGGGTCCAAGGACCCAAATGATAGGGCTTTTAGGGTCCACTTATTATGATATTAATGGTATCTGAGCCCGAAAAACCCTATTATTTGGGTCCTTGGACATTAAGGGCTATCACCTCCCCCCTAATGTGAGAGCCAGGGGGCCGAATGTTCAATGTTCCCATTGTGGTAAATGAATTGATGAAAGAGATGTTTGGTGTTAGGGGGGTTGGGGGGTTGTAATTTCGGCTGACAGGATTGCTTGGAGGGTCAGGGGGACCTAGTAAGTGGATTTAATGGTAAGGAGAACTGGGGCCATTATATGCCCCATAGCAGTTGCAGCAATTTACGCAATCGCCCTGACCCTCCAAATACCAACTTCGAGAATCCCCTTACCACGAACCCCTCAAAAAACACAATATGTTTGAAAACGATAGAGGGTTTGGAATAACAGTGTTGTGATCAAAGCTGGCTTGCTGTACTTCTTCGTACAAGTTCTGCTTGAAGCTTTTTCCCACAAATCCAATCATCGCACTGAGAATGGTGTAATCAAACTTCTAATCTCCTGTAAACTACAAGCTTCCGGGTCATCAAAACCCTATGCCCTTAAACCCTTGACCTTCAATCCCCTCCCCCTAATATTAAACGCCTCCACTCCCCCTGGTTCTAAATACTTCCCATTGTGGTAGATTAGAATATAATACCCTGAGAGTGTTTTATATCAGGTTGGAAGGTGGTTTACGTAATGAGGAGAGGGGATTAAACCTTAAACCAAATAACCCTATAACCCTATAACCCTATAACCCTAAACCCTAAACCCTAAACCCACCTGATTTGGGGATTTGGACTAAATGCTCTCACCTTCCTCCACGGCCAGGAACGGCTCCGAGGCGGTCCCAACACCTGCGAATGCCTCGAACCTTGCGTTGTTCTCAACAGAAGGCCAGGTTTTAGGGGTTTAGGGTTTAGGGGTTTAGGTTGTAGGTTTTCAACAGAAGGCCAGGGCAATACAAAGGTCTACCTGCAAACCCCAATTACCTAGAGTTCTATTATATATATGGTTTATGCCTACAAATGTGAGGTACTATGCTGTAGGTTATTGGGGTCGACCCGGTATAGAGTAGGGATGTAGGGTTTACGGTTTACGGGAATGGAGGAATGGACATGGATGCAACTATTTAGGCTTCAGGTTTCAGCATTTCGTCGAGAATGGAGAAATGCAAAAGAGAATGCAAGCCACGTACTGTTTAGGGTTTGAGGATTTAGGTGTTTTTGGTTGTTAGAGAATGGAAAGAAATTGAAGATTACAATTTAGGGTTCAGGTTTGCTAGTAGAATGGATCCCTATAGAGGTCCTTACAGAGGCGCCAAAATTTGTATGTTCCATCTTCTTTTCCATTCAGGCATGCCCGGCAAACGACAGGTACGATGGTCTGTTGACTAGTGTTGCTGTATTGAGAACTCTTGCTATTCAGTCATTAGTACAATCACTACCACTATCGTTAGTATCAGTCTTCTTTCTATTCTAACTAGTATTAGTACTGTAATGGCCATGATTGTATGATGTCACCTTTTAGCATTAGTTTCAGGGGAACCGCCTTTATTGCACTCGTTATATTTGATGTTTGATCCATTTCATCCGTTGTGGTTGTTCCCTTAGGCGCTTATTTCTCTGTGGGCTGCTTAAAGGGTTGACGGCATGGAGTCGTATTACAATTGTCGCTATCACCGTTTTTGCTTTTTGCTTTGGGGGGTGGTTGTGTATAATCTACTGTAGACAGAGAAAACATGACTCCACCCTACGAACCTTATATCTTCAAAAAGAACCGTACATTGTATTGGGGCTCCGAAGTGCGGCAAGATGTCCAATTTCCTCCATTAATCCTGAATCCTATAATTATATGCACCCCAACCTAAACCCTACTTGGCAATTTCAATGAACCCCCTTAACCCCAAACCCTAACCCCTAAACCCCAGGTCAGTGGGGAAAAAAAAAGAAAACAGGTCAGGTATGGGTGTATGAGAGGTGCGTAAAGAACCCTAATCCCTGAACCCCCAAAAATCCTGAAACTGCAGGTGCCCAGGACCGATCTGCGGCCCGAAGGTATTATTGGGATGGCCAATGTAGCCCCTGCCCGGCTTGGCCCTCATGGTATTGGGTTTAGGGATTAGGGATCAGGGTTTAGGGTTTAAGGATCAGGGTTAGGGTTTAGGGATTAGGGATCAGGGTTTAGGGATGAGGGTTTACGGATTAGGGTTTAGAGATTAGAGACTGGGCCTGGCTTGACCTATAGCTTTCCCTCAGGATTCCATAAAGCTTGGAAAAGAAATTATCTACTTCGAGCATCCCCACCCTAAGGACGTTATTGCACGAGAAATGTAATGTTCCCATGCGCCCCCAAATTGTCTTCTTTGCAGCACTGCAGCTGCGCTGCAAAACTATTGAAGTTTTGGCACTGCAGGGGCAAATGCTGTGGGGTTCG
>CAJNIZ010019391.1:76618-88658 GCA_905231905.1 Symbiodinium pilosum
CAAAACACAACACACCGCAACACCCTAAACCCCTAAACCCGAAAGCCCTAAAACCCTAAAACCCTAAACCCCTAAACCCTAAAACCCTAAAACCCTAAACCCCTAAACCCCTAAAACCCTAACCTCTAAACCCTAAACCCCTAAACCCTAAACCTTACCGGGTTTAGGAGGCGACATGCTTTCTGGCTCTGACTCTTACCATGCCCTTCAGGGTCTAGTGTTGCTGTTAAGGAACTTGAATTAAGCTAACATAATGGGTATATATCCATATAGTAAATTCTAGCATTTCCCTAACTTAAACTAAGTTCCTTAACAACCACCCAGCTTGGGGCTTAGGGTTTGCAGCAACATCTCTGCATACCGCGCAGAAGATGTCGGGCTTCTGCAACTACATGTTGCATTAGGATAGTGCCCAAAAAGATGTTTTGCCGCATTTTTCGGGGATCGAGTTCAGACCCCATGAGCCTCAAACCCTAAATCTTAAGCTTTTGGGCCTTCCCTTTCCGGGGACCAGGTGACCACCACATGGGTCGACTTTACGTCGGACGGCGGCGCCACCTGAATGCAGAATTGGTTCTGCAGGGATTAGGGTCTAAGGGGATATCATATATGAATACAGTGAAGAATCAAATAGCAAAGAAAATGGAGCATGAATGGAAGCTGGGTTCATGGTGATTCAGTTCGTAAGGTCTACCTTGAGACAGGGAGACTTAGTAAGTTATCGTCATATGTTACAGGGGTCCTAAGAATGCCGATCATTTTTGACTATGTTCTCCTGACCTGCCTCATTTTGGAGACTTTATAGATTGGGCGGAATATGTAGGCATTTGGGTTCCGAGTCTAGAGCTTAGGGTTTTGGAATCGGATTTAGGCTTGGATGCCAGGATCTTCGGATTAACGGTACTTGGAGGGTCAGCGGGACTAACAGCCTTTGTAACTCAAAAAATTAACCCACTTATCCCCCTAATTGGCCTATGTGCTAGGTCGCTCCGGCCCTAAACCCTAAATCCTGAACCTCAAGTAGAACATGCCCTCTTATAGAAAAGATTTCGTTGGACTTAAAAAGTACATGGAGGATCACCCGGACTTCCCTGCGCTGCTGCTTGCCGCGCCTACGCGCAAGCCCAACACTTTTAAGAATTTCCAACAGACCGCCGGAAGCGCATGGCTGCCGTAAAAACCTTAAAGTAATGTGGTAGTCTCCCTTTTCCGTTATCAACCTCAGAAATTCTGGCCACGGGTACTTGTAGCCTCAGCAGATAGCCTTTGCCTCAAACTGTGGTTTGTGCAGGGGGGTTTCCCAAGTTAAGAATACCTTTTAAAGGGGATTCTAGGGGTTATAGGGATGTAGGGTTTAGGGTTTCCCAAAAGTAGGGGTACCTCATTGGGGGTCCCCATTGGGGTCCCCCTATTTATAGAAACTACCAAATCACCCCCCGCCCAGTGGCCAATTCCTCGACCGTCTCATAAGAAGAAATGTTCTCAAATACGTCTTATACATGTGGGATTATAGGGCTTAGGGTTTAGGGTACTGCTACAGGGATAGCATGCGATGAATTATCAATACTAGCGGCGCTTGTGTACTATAGCGGTAAGGTAGCTATTCTTTCCGTGCTGCGCGGGCAAGCCTGCCCTAAACCCTAAACCCTTTGTTCATCTCTGCTATCCTTTTCCTTTGGCTACGAAGCTGTCCGACATGGCATTTGGACATTTTTGGATGACGCAACCACCAGGTGAGTAGCATTAAGACGGAAACATTATAGTCCCCTGTATGTAGAGTAAGATTATGTCCTGCTTTTTGCTAGTGGAGTCTCAGAAGAAGGATCTAATCTTACGTGACTCAACCACCAAAAACACCACCCAGCTCACTCTACGTCTACGTAAGCCATTATATCACCCTAGTCTCCATGTCATTCTCCACGGTTTTTCCATTTTTTGATTCTCCATTAGTGGGATGATATGTCCCCATATACCTCCATTATATGACCTTTGAATTATAGAATAGGCGTACTATCCCTAGACCCTAATTCCTAAACTCACCGGTGAACACAAAACATTCTTCTCAGGTCAAAACGGTGTACCACATGACAAGCCCACAAGCGGCTGAGGAGCGCTGGCTAGGGGAAGGGGACGGGGCTAGGGTTTATAGGGCCTAGGGCTAGGGTAGTAGAGTTAGGGTTTAGGGTTTAGGGGTTAGGGTTTGTAGGGCCCAGGGCTAAAGAGGGGTTTAGAGTTTGGCATTTAGGGTTTAACATGCCCAAAATACAGAAGGCCTCTTAATGGGGGAATGTTTCATAAGAGCTTGCGGGTCGGGTGGCATTCTAGGACTCAGCGACTTTGGGGGTAAGAGGGGCTCGGTAGGTACAGTTGTAAGCATTGAAAGCACACAATGACCCCAGCTATCCCCGTGTTAAAGCTGCTTCCCAAGTTCACTTATATCCACTGAAAGCACACCATGCCCCCAGCTATCCCCATTCCAAAGCTGCTTACCAAGTTCCCTTGACACGCCAAGTACAGCTAGGGGGATTGAGTCTATGGCCTAAGTCGTAAACTACAGCTGAAGGGCTATCTTGTTGCATCTAGAGGGTTTCCCCTCACCCAAAGTTACATGGAGCTCTATGTAGCCCCCTTTTCGGGGCGCACTGGTCTTTGCATGGCCCTGTATCAGGTTCCATTTTAGTGTTGCAGGAAGATAGGGTCATGTGCACCTTTCATTAAAAGTACACCCCGGTAGGCCTTTTTTTGTTGCAACCCCATGCTCGCCATGAAGCGCAATGCCTGAAAGATTGTCTCAAACTTATGTGTGCTTCTTTGGTGAGGGGGTCTGTCACTTTGGGGTACTGCAGACATGCTAGTTGAGGGACAGAAGAACCGCAACCACCCTAAATGTAAGAAGCATAAGAAGAATGATGATAATAATCGTCGTCGTGGTGGTCGTAGCGGTAGTAAAAGTAGTGGTAGCAGTAGTAGCAGTAGCAGCAGCAGTAGTAGTAGTAGCAGTAGCAGTAGTAGTGATAGTAGTGTTCATGATCATACGTACATATATTTTCACATACAGATGCACACTTCACAAGAATACATCTTCACATGTATGCGTTCATATGCATTGGATTTATCTCTGGGAGGCCATTCTGGCATCTTCCTTCCGCCCTGGTTCCTCAGGCACGGAACAAATGCGAGATTGTCTCGAGATATCCCCTCTTCCCAGTAACAGAGCCTGCAACCCCCATAGTAGTAGATATGCCCCTGTGTATTGTAGAGTGCCAAATTTTGTCACTTGTGGATCTCTTTGTTACATGTTAGGTTGATAAGGTTCGGACAGTCTCTCCAGTCGGCAGCGCTTTGACAGCATCTCTGGGGCAGCACTAGGGTTTAGGGGTCAGGACTTAAGGTACAAGGGAGGGATACTTAATGGAGGGGTCTAAGCAATACTCTTACACAAGATTCGCCTCGATTTAGGCAGAGATGCCCGAAGGACAGGTTCCCACAGTCGTGATGCAATGGAGAAGGGAAGGCATGTCCATTCTCTGAGGGGTTAGGGTTTAGGGTTTACAGTCTTTCGTATGAGAGGGTGATGCCTTGAAAGATCAACGGCTCAAATCTCGATAGGGAGGAGGGGGTTGGAGAGGTGGGGGTGGGAAGCGAGTCCCATGATCCCTATATAACCCCAATATGCTATAGTATTTTCAATTTTATTTTCCATTATCCCTATATAACCCCAATATACTATAGTAGCTTCCATTTTATAATCCCTATATACTATAGTAGTTTCCATTTCATTTTCCATTATCCTTATATAGCCGCAATATACCCCAAACTCCCAATCTGTCAGACATTGGGCTGGTCCAGCCTCGGCGAATTAATAGTCTGCTTCTACATCATACTATTCAAGCCCATGTGCAATTGATGTGACTCACAAGAAAGTTTGCTTAGGTAGCAGTGAGGAGCTTTACAAGAAGCATGTGGCGAATGAGTTTTGTCTTGCAAACTTCCATAGCAAGAGCCTGACATCAAGTCGGCATGTAAGCAGTTCCCCTACCGCTCATCATGACTGGGTTCGCCTGTGGGTCCGATAAGGTACAAGCAGGGAACCTTCCTTATGCGATCATTTTGCAAATAGAAACTGTTGCTTCTGTAGCCTGTTCTGGGCGGAGATGGGTTCCTTCTGAATAGGTAGCCTGTAGCCCTTAAGCAGACGCTGCTCCGAAGGGTGGTGTGGCGGTGCCATCTACTTCTCTCCGACGCCCAAGATTCCGGACGCCTACACTGCACTAGCCGAATATTCAATATTCCCCTTGATGCAATGGCACTATATGAATTATTAGGGGTTGGGGGTGTGTAGAAGCTTTCCTACTTGGCATGTGGGTTATGTATTGACGATGCCAAACTCAGTCGCGATGAACGAGTCTCAGGTGAATGTCGTTGTCAAAGAATTACTATCCAGTCTTTATGAGATTGGCATGGCTGCCCCACATGCAGAGGGGGTGTCTGACATATGTTGGGATGACAATTCACCAGAGAGGGGAACGTAGAGCTTCCAAAGAGCGTAGGGGCATACGCGGCCTAGTTGCAGTTATAATTCGCAAGACATTTGCAAGCGAGGATATGGAAGTTTCTCCAAATTACCCCGCAAGAATCCTTACAAGGAACCCCTCCCGTCCTGATATGCCGCCACCATTGGCTTAGAAAAGAATCCTTACTGCGGACCCCGGCATCCTGCAATGTTGCCGCAATGCGGCAAAGCGCACCAGCGCCATCAAAGGGCACGAGGCGCCGAAATCGCCACCTCCATCGAAGGGCAAGAAGCACCGAAATCGATGACAACGAGCTAGCCTGCACCGCCCAGCAAGGGCCAGCGCAAGACTGGGTTGCTGTTAAGGAACTTAATTTAAGTTCTTATATTAGGGAAAATGCATACTCATTTGGTAACTTACTTTAAGTTCCTCATCAGCAGCCTAGAAGAGAAGGAACTGCTGAGTCCACGAGAAGGCAGCTGGTGCTGGCGCGGTACAAGCACGCGCCATTCTTGGAATGACAAACATATTCACGGTATGCATGGAGTGACTTGTGTGTTTTTAGCCCAAGTGCCTTGATGAACATGGTTCTGCCACCATGACGGAGGATAATTTTTGCTGCAAAGCATTCAAATGAAGACCAATATTCTGACAGTCCGCTATTGGTCACTAGAAGCCCTGCCCACCAAAAAAACGTTTGAAACCCATGTATATCTAGACCCCTGGCCCGAAGCCAACGGCCCATCAACGCTAAACCCGAATTTCCCTGCCTGTGTGGAACCTTGAGGAGTTTCGACAGGTTGTTCTACAAATAGCTGTCTATTGTTGGGTTTAGGGTTCTGGCTTCGATTGTTGGTAATATTGTCCCGCATGACTTAGTACATTATTTACCACAGCTCCAAAAGTAGAAGGCGGTGAGGGCCATGCAGGATTGTTGAAACCCTCATCCTTCCCTCCTGAAGCCAACAGCGCTTAAACCAAGATCTCTGTCCGCAAACCTGGATGCCTAATCCCAGTACCCCTGACCCCGACCTTTAAATCCACCAACACTAAAACCTAAACCCTGAACCCAGTCAAAAAAGCCCGCCGTGTTTTACCCCAATCCCTAGTCAATAAAGTCAAACCCCTGCTGCCTAAACCCCAAACCTTGCCCCTAAGTCTAGCGGAGCCCTGCGTATCATCCATAGCTAATGTAGGTTTTAGGCTTGTTCAATGAGTTTCGCGAACAAGAAAGCTTTTTGAACATAAGTCCAAATCCGGAGAAATGCGATTGCGTCAAGTCATGCGCAAAAGCTAAGAAGTGCAGAAGCGCCCGCAGCCAGCCTTTAGATTAAACCCTAATCCCCAACCCCTCTCAGCCCTTTAATCCCCAATCCCTTAACCCTGAAGCCTTTCAACCCCAATCCCTAAAGCCTAAGCCTTAAACCGCGATCCCTAAACCCCAAACCCTTCTAAGCCCCCTAAACCCTAAACCCCTAAACCCTAAACCCCTAGACCCTAAACCCCTAAACCCTAAACCCTAAATCCTTTCAGAAAGCCCTCTTCACGTGCAGGACACCAAGCTGGGCCCCGACTCCCAGAGGGGCGCGATGATCGAAGCCCAGGCACCCAGCACTACTGAGTCACATGGTAGATTTGGGTTTAGGATTTGTTTGGGGGGGGTTAGGGACAAGGGTTTGGTTTTGGGGGTCTTAGGGTCTAGGGTTTAGGGTTTTAGGGCGTATGGTTTACAGGTTTAGACCTTAAGGTTTAACATTTTAGGGTGTGGGGTTTACCTTTTTGTTGGGTTAGGAGCTCTGTTGGGGGGGTGGACACTAAAAATGCCTGAAGTACTTCAAACTTGGCCATGCTAATGCTACTGTATACTCTGGTCATTCAGCTGTAGGATTGGGTGCGTAGGGCTTAGGGTTACGGACATAGGGACATGGGGATACAATAGGGCTACAGGAAGTATTGTAGAGAGTTGAGGCTGTAGTGTGTATTGTTTATGGGCCCTGTAGCTGTTGTTAAACGGTCTTCAGTTTATTTGGGTCGTTGAGGTTTTCTGTAGCTTTGCTAGGATTTGTAGATCCTCCGCTTACCGGTAGTTTCCAGAAATTTCAGAGTAGCACGTAGTAGGGACCATTGTAAGCGTTCCCAAAACTAAACTCCCGGCTCTCAACGCCAAACCCCTAAGCCCCTGAGCCCTAAATGCCTAAACCCTAAAATCCAAACGCCTGAATCCCTAAACCCTGAAGCCCTAAACCCTAAATCCCTAAACCCTAAATCCCTAACGCCTAAATCCCTAAGCCCTAAACCCCAATCCCTAAACCCTAGATCCCTAAACCCCAAATCCCCAGTCCCTAAACTCCTAAACCCTAAATGGTGTGTAAGCGTTGCTGGCATGTCGACTTGCAGAGCTGCGTCGAGCTAAGCCGGTAGTTGGTGAGTGGCCTGTATGCTAGCGAAGGTCATGACCACAAAAGGTTTTACATATATATATATATAGAGTTAATTATAATACATAGAGGGTTAATTAAATAGATATATATATATACATAGACAATGCTACAGCTATCCAGATGTGAACCTCCCAAATCACGTAGTCTACAGCCGGAGCTCTTTAGAGCAAACCAATCTCTCATTCGCTTGCAGGTTGATCTGGGAAGGATGCTTGGCACAAGTTTGTGGGCTGAGGGCCTGCGCTAAAGGAAGGGAAAAAGAGCAGTCATTCCCTAAAACCTAAACCCTAAATTCCGAATATGCCCCCACAGCCTAAGCTGGCCCAGCAACGTTGGCAGGGGTTGATCAGATACAATGCGCATCTTTTATGCACATGCATGTTTGTTTTTCCATCTTAAGGGCCTTCCAGGTCCAAGAACTTCACACAAGCTATAGTCTGAACTCCTCCAAGGGGATTGTATAGGGGGCTACTGTAGGGGTTATTGGGCATACTAGGAGTAAAGAGTATGAAGTTTATTTGGGGGGCACGAGCCAATCCCTGCTCACTTTTGCGTGCTTCACTGTAGCATGCTGATGACCGCTGAGGACTGTACACAGGTTGGTTTAAGGTTTAGGGTTTAGGACTCGTGTTAAGGATTAGGGTCTAGGGTTAAGCCTTGGGGTTTAGGATTAGAATTTTGGATGTTATCTGGGTTTAGGCTTTAAGGTTAAGGGTTGGAACCTGAACCCTAACCCCTCAATTCCCCAAATGCTAGGGCCGGTCGGACCGACCAGCGCTCGGAAAACTTCCGTTTAGGGGTAAGGGTTCAGGTACTTCCAAGGTTTGCGGGCTCCCTCTCTCATACCCCCAAAAAAGCCCTTTTTCTTACCACAGAAATACGTCATGTAGTTAGTATGTGTGATAACCAGTACCCAAACACGGCAGATGATTTTAAGAATACCCCCTGTTGGGATAAAGCCCGCGAACATACCCAGGGTTGTGCCCCCAAAGGTCGTGCCGCTAAAAGCTTCCCGTGATATCATCCCAACGTAGGCCTTACATCGGTGGTTCTCAACATTATAGGCCCCTTTTGGTTGTAGATGCTTTATACAGCAATTTTTAACCTCACACTTAGGGGTACCAAAAAGGAACCCTATTTTTGGGAAACTACCCGCATGAACCCAGTGTAGTTGCCTAGGACTCCTTAGCAGGATCCCAAAATTTGGGCGCAACCCTAGGGGTACGACACTGGAACCCTTGAACTGAAGCTGTTCGTGCCCCATACCCAAAGCCGTATGGCTAAGGATGCGCCACCTCAATTCCCGATGTCTGCATGCGGACGAAGCTGCTAGCACTGCAAGGGTTGCTTATAACCCCAATTACCTAGAGTTTAGGATACGTAGGGGGATATGTAGGGTCTAGGTTTTGGATGGTTTTGGGCTTCGGGGTTACCTGCAGCTTCATGGCTCATATCCCACAGAGTGGCAGACAATTACCACAGAGCTGCAGGAAATTGGGGCACCAGGTCTTCTTCTAAGAAGCTGGAGTACGCGGATCTGAAAGGTATGCAACATGATGGCCCTGTGCCCAAAAATGAGGCTATTATTCTATAGACTGCTGACGTTCAGGTAGTCAGAAGTGTGATAAGCAATCAGACATATAATTACAGTCTGAGTCAGGGCATAGACACCCTACCTAAAGCAATCCAACTTGAGAGTTGGTCACTAGCTTGGGATGCAGACTGCGATGCGCTTGCTTTGAGCGCAGACTTTATCTCATGGGTCCTTGTTGTATCCATGGGGGTCCACATCTCTTGACTTGAAGCATTTAGGTGCCACGCCCAAGCTTGTACTCAAGTGCGCCTGTGGTTATGAGAAAAGCTCTGCCAGGTGTTTCTTCCAAAGGCTGTTCCTGTCCCTCGTTCTTGTCTACACCTCTAACACTACCCTAAACCCTAAACCCTAAGCCTAAAGTCGAAAAGCACCTCCTAATTTTCAGGCTCGTTTGTTGACGGCATCGGCCTTCTAGAATAGACCGGCCGCCCAAACCTCACCTGCCTACAGCTTAGCCTTACTGGGGCTTACTAGGGAATGAAGGAATACATGCTATTGAGATTGTAGAAGGATTATTTTCCCTAGTAATTCTGCAGTAAGAACCAGTAAATAGCGGTAATCATCTTCTAAGTAGGAGGTGCGTCCATGTGTATACTTCTGTATCACGCAAAAAATTGGAAATGTACAGTAGGGGGGGGTTGGGGGGGCTTAATCAGGGGTGATCCCTAAACCCTAAACACCTCCTTCCCTCCAAACCCTAAAGCCTAAACCCTAAACCCTTAAACCCTTAAACCTTAAACCCTAATCCCTAAACCCTTAAACCCTAAACCGTAAACCCTTAGACCCTTAAACCCTAAACCCTTAAACCCTTAAACCCTTAAACCCTAAACCCTGAACCCTAAACCCTTAAACCCTGAACCCTTAAACCCTGAACCCTAAACCCATGCAAGGCAAGGAACTCGTATGACTCCATCACGTTCAACCCGGGAGACGGCGAAGAATTCCTGGCTACTTGTCTGCCGAAACGCGGTTTAGGGTTTAGGGTTAAGGAAAGCCTTAAATCCAAGGCCCATGTGTGTTATGTAGGTTTTCTGGGGCCCTTGCATAATGAGGTACCTAGACTCCAAAGTTTATGGAATAGAAGCCTTTGTCATATGTTTTGGGGGATGTTGGGCAATTATTTACCTACGTCTTGGGGCTACAGGTAGATCCAGAGATGTTTCATGTGCATAATTGTGCGACATACCCTTCACATGGCGTATATCCCTAGTCTACCCACGGAAGCACTATGTATTAAACTTACAAACGTAATGTTACCCATCCGGCAACACTCCACCTGAAAATCTTCTCAGTTAGAGCCTGATGAATCCAACAGGTCTTGCAAGGCTCTTAAAACTGAAGGATAAGTTAAGGGATTCTTGTTGTGATCACCATGGTGGGGCTGAATGAGGTTGGTGGTTTTAGGGACTTTGGGTCAGTAGTAGTGTAGACATGCAGTTCTTTTGGGACGGGTATTACTGAATGCTGGAGGATAGAAGACAATGCGTGGAAGTTTGTATGAGTGCGATCAGAGGGGAGAGTATATAACCCCATTTTAGCAGCTTCCATTTTCTTTTAAGTTATCCCCATGATATTACTACCCCATATCCTACCCTAAATAATATGTACCCCTAAACCCCTAAACCCCTAAACCCCTAAACCCCTACACCCATGGCACCTTGTTTGACGTAACTTGAGAGTTGCTGCCGTTCCCGGGGCTCTCTCAGCATATTCCGTACCCGTGCTTGGCTTGCTTCATGCCGCGCTTTCTTGGGCTTAGTGTTTAGGGCTTAGGGTTTAGTGTTTAGGTTAGGTCAATCCCCCCTATAGTAATGGCTTCTTAATGGGGAGTTAATAGGACCTTAGTGTACCTATAATAGTCCCTTGTGGTACCCATTACTGGGTGGGGGATTGACCCAATGTTTAGGGGGGTAGTATGAGAGGACGCTGTAGTGGTTAGGAGCTTAGTGCTGTTGGGCTTAGACTTCAAGGTTTTCAGTTCCTAAACTTTGTAACTCCGAAAGATGCGTGGTCGCAAAGGAAGCGGGCATATGGCGACACAAACTTAGGAGTCCACCCTCTCTAACCTAACACCCCCACGCACTTCTCAACAGCCCTCCCAATAAAATGCCATTAGATATTAGGGGAATATTTGCTAGCGGGGATTTGCATCTCCCTTCACATCGATCAAGCTCTGCGTACCAACTGAACTGAAACCTGACCGGATTCTCTGGTGCCCCAAACAAATGTCCCATCCCCCATCAGCCTGATATGCTCTGATCCAGCGAAGTAAGAAGACCACTTATCACTTGTTGCTGAGCAGTTGGGTGGGGACAAGCAAGGTCATAGCCAGGTAACATGCTATGTTATAGTCTATTATCATCAAAAATTGTTCTGGCTATAGACTAGCATTTCGCGATATATCTGGTATATCTGCTTAGCTTGGTACGAACTGAGGGATGCGACATTGTGTCCCCATAGTAGTCTTCATTTCACCTCCAAGAATCGTTTCTGTAACCCATCCAGCCATTCCTTACAAAGTACCATGGAGTTACATAGCCCTCTTGGAGAAGCCGAAATCATTAGGAAGAGTAATCCGGCCTTCTCCTTAACTGATACGTCCCAGAGCGCGACCAAAAAGATACTGAGGATACTCCAGCACGTACTCCTAAGGGTCCAAGTACCCCCAAATGGGGTCTTAGGCCCCTAAACTACGATAATCTGAAACGTTCGGGGTACCTAAACCTTATTCAATATTTGGGTACTTGGATTCTTACTAATACCTTACCCCCCCCAAACACTTTTCACAATGCGGCCTCGGAAGGTTTTTTCCGCGGACAGGGTCATCTCAATGAGACGATACAGTTGAGCTGCTACTTGTCAGGGCTCCGGTTGTAGGGCTGGGGTCGCTTCAGGGGATGTTCTTCCTTCATCCTGCCAGATATGAGGCCATGTTTGGATAAGCATCCTCGTATTGCTAGTCCTACCACAAGTACGAGCATTAGTATTACCACTACGAGTGTTCGTGGGGTCTTGTATTTTGGAGGCCTTGACTTTTGAAGTGTCCAGGTCTCCGATTGTTGCAAACCTACCCTGCGAAACTCAGGGGCTGCTTCTGCAGTTTACACGAATTGATGGCCCTCTTTTGGTAACCCTACATCTTGATGTTATATATGTTTATACCACGTTAAGTCAAGCATTTCCTTATATATCTTTACTGCAGTTCCTAATATTCCCTACATCAAGTCCATACAGTTCCTCCAAAGCCCTTTATACGCCTTCCACACGCAGGGAGCACTGATTGTCTTGCCGGGCTTCTCCATGCACAGCTGCGTGTTGGGAGTGAGGGAACGCTTAATGACTGTAGATGTAGTTATACGCCTTTGTAGGTCTAAACACTAGACCCTGAACCGCGTCCCTAAGATGGCAAAGCCCTAAGCCCTAAACCCAAACCTTACATACTAAGCCCTAAACCCTACACCCTAAGCACTAAACCCTGAAACCTAAGCCCT
>CAJNIZ010019402.1:0-15963 GCA_905231905.1 Symbiodinium pilosum
TGAATATAGGGGCCTTATAGGGGATATTCTGGAGTTATATAGGGATAATGGAAAAGAAAATGGAAACTACAACAGTGGGGCTATATGAGCCATAATCTAAACTCCTAGTATCCCCCTTAAGAGCCCTTATAGTAGTCCCCTGTCTAATCCCCTATATAAGCCCCCTTTGAGGAGTTTAGATTATGGTTCACATTGAAGGACAGCTTCAGCGGAGGAGTTCTCAAGGACCGTAGCTGAAGCAAAGCATCGATGTGGATACTACAGAGGGTTTAGGGCCTAGGGTTTAGGATTTAGGATATGATATAGTCCCTTCGCGAATTACAACCCGCCCAACCCACAACAAGAATATTACAAATTCCTAACATAGTAATATAGTTTAGGTGGACCCCCCCACCCAGTAATAGTGACTATAGGGGATAATAGGGATTACAGAAGGGTCCTCTAATATTCTTATTATAAACTATTACAGGGTGGGTGGTCCTCTTTAAACATAGTGCTTGTCCGTTGGGCCTTCTCAGCTCCTCTGCCAAAATTGCCGAAGAGACATAAGCAATACAGGCGGCGAAATGTGGTGAGCCTTTCCTGGATGGTTTGGCGTAGCCCGGAGGCTCTAAGTCTGTGAAAAACCCTACATTGGATCCTAAAGTCTAAAATAATACCTGCTTAGGGCTACTTTGAAGAGCCTGCATTGGATGCTACAGGCTATGCATAATACCTTCCTGGGGCTGCTTTGGATCCCCAGGGTTACAGCTGCCTATTCCTTTCTGCGCTCTCACCTGGGACTTTGTCAAAGTAAGGGGCCTTGAGACACTTTGACCTTGTATTATAGAAGCAAGACCAATAAAGAGTCGTAACAACAGTATAGAAACTCGCCCTGACAAATCTAGAAGCCTAAATTATACCCTCCCACTATGATTAAAATCTCCCACACCTGTATTAATCCCTAAACCCTAAACCCTAAACCCTCTAAACCATTCAGTAACTTGTTTATTCTGATTACCATCCTCAGGACTATCACAAGGAAGGGCCCAGCACATCGCATCCCAAAATTCCGCGGCCATTAGCTAAGGTTGCAGGGCTCATCGCGTGTTCTACGGCTGTTGCACCTAGGATCTATAACTAGCACCCAGGGTTTGGGGTTAAGAGTCAAACTATAAGGAAATCGGACCCTGGGGATTTGTAACTTACGTTGTCTTGAGGACTCATGGTTCGGGATGTAAGGGCAAATTACCTCCTAAATCCTAAGCCCTCCCTAACACTACACTCACATCCTAAACCAAATTGCGGGCTTCTCACCAATGATGAGCCCCTTTTGGATTTAGGGTGGGCATCCCCAACGTTGAGCAACAACAAATCTGTATAGCTTGCAACAACCCGACCCCATGGCTTCTTGTTAAGTTTAGCCTGCCCGAGAAAGTACTGTTTAGGGTTTTCATGGCTCCCATATCTTCCTTCTTAGATTCACGAGTGCCCGTTGCTCTCGGGCTGTGGTATACTCTTAAACGCACAAACTCTGTCAGTTCAAGTGTCTCCTAGGATCACCGCTGTACCATGCTCACCTATTCCCGGGGTTTTCCTCCAATCAGGTTCATCTATTTTCCAACGGTCTCCAATCACACTGTAGTGCGAACCGTGTTTGATTCAGTGCTTGGGGAAACAGGTTATCACAAGCTGGAACCTGGAGAAACCCTATGCTGATGCTGAATATTCCCTACTTATTTTTGAACTTTTTCCTTCCCTGAAACTACCATGGTACCCCAAACATGCCAGCATGCAGACTACTGTCCTGCACAAGGGCTCGCATGGGGTTTCATCCTGGTTTGCGAAAATCACAGGCTTGACGCGTGGACGGGTTTAAGCAATGCCTTGCCAAGGTCACGCAGGATGGCCATGCAATGAAGTTGAAGGGCTCCAAGGCAGCGTTCCCTAAGTGGCTCTTTGCACCCTGCAATCTAAACCTTAAACTCTAAAACCCCAGACCCAGAATGCTAAACCCTAAACCCTTCAAAGCCCAAGAGCCCTTGATTTCAGTGTACACCGTTGGCTGCAATGCTCACAAACCCTCCTCCTCGGCGCCACCTTAGCCGATAGATTACGTCGCGAAGAGGTTAAGGCCTTTTGATGCTGATGAGCCTCCCTTTCGGAGGGTAATTGCATGATCAAAGCACAATTTGCGAATATGTTTACGTACAGGACTGTGTGCATTTGTGTCTATGTATGTGCACAAGTGCACTTGTCCATGTGTATGTGTGTGAATGTGTGTCTGTATGTACCGGCATGTACACGTAGGTACGCATCTGCGCACATACGCATGTATCTGTAGACGTCCAAATACATACGCACGCTCATATAACCACGTGTGTGTGTATATATATATATGTATGTATGTATGTATTTGTAAATATGCATACATCTGCACGTATGCGGACGCATGTATGCATGCATTTATGCATGTACGCATGCATCAAGTATTGTAGCGGTTTGGGCTTCCCATGGGAGGCTGAAGAACTAGACACTAACATTCCTCGATTGCCAGCAAGACAAGTTTGAATCAGACTACCTGTTCTTCTCGCATGGTTTTGTCGGATCCTATGGGTTCGGGATGAGAATGTTGGGGCCAAGGAATTACCATGCCATCTCAACTTCTTGAAAATCTCATCCCATATAGGACACTATGGAACCCTTTCATCGGATTCTTGTCTCATTCTTGATAGTATATAGCCCTTCGAATATGTACTCCATAAAATTCAATTCAGGCAATCCCAATACAGCCCCAAAACGTGACCCTCTCCTGTCCAAAGGCTTAATGGTGCTGAAGGGGAATGTAGGTACTAGTATCGGGGATTACCCTAAACCATAAAACACAATCCACTCCCAAACCACCCCCCCCGCCCCACCACCTGAAACACCCTGAGCCCGCTTAAGCCCTCAACCCCATTGTAGATGTTATTGTTCCAGTCCCCACTCACCCTTCAGCATACGTAGGAAAAAGGCACCATGCAATTCCTCCACTGGAGGTCTTTCAAGGCACCTGCGAACAAGCACCAAGCTCTAAACTCTAAACTCCTACACTTAACTCCCCAAAACCTGAGCCAGCAACTCGCAAGACTTACTTGTTCTTAGTAGGGAATATGGGAATATAATCCCTATATAACCCCTATATACTAGCAATCCTCAATATCCCAGCCCTCAACCTCAAATCCTGCGGCCGAAAACATCGACTTTGCCGGCCTTCAACCCGGAACTCCCAAACCCCAGGATTCACAAGGGTTTAGGGTTTCAGGTGTTTAGGGTTTAAGGGGAGTAGCCCTTAAGGGTGTAGGATTGAAGGGTGTAAGGTTGAGGGTTATGGCATGTTACTGCAAAAGCTGGGATGCACACAAGTTGATCTTTCCATGCACGTCGCCAGAGGCCAAGAGGCCTACGCCTCTTCAAGTGTTTCAACAATGCTGCAGGGGCCTTATCATACTACCAATAATACCATTTCGAAATTTATTTGAGGCACCCTATGCCAAAAAAATGCAAGGAATCTAGCCCCACAATATTGTCGATCATCTCGACCCTTGTACTACCCTAAACCCTACACCCTAAACCCTTAAACCGTGTTTGGTATTTTGGTGTGGTCTGGGGGTCGGGGGCTTCAGAGGTGAAGGTCTTGACCCTACACCCCAAACCCATAGGGTCAAGGTTTTAGGGTGCGCAGCTTCTAGGGTCGACTTCATGAACCCGATTCAGGCTTAGGGTTTAGGATCTATTCAAACCCTAAACCCTATATAGTCCCCTATATAATGTAGGGTTTCGGGTTATCACTCTGACCGGAAGTGCCGTTGAGCTGCTCGTGGTAGCCATCTAGAACAATGCGGTTCTGAACTGCGGGCATTTTGGGCTGCGGGTTCCGCCCCGGGAATACTTCACGGGGTACATCGCTCAGTGTTACGGTGGATACCAAAATAAAAAACTGCATGATCCTAAGTACCTTATATCTTTAAAATTATATGGTATGATATTATACTAAGGCCATGCAGAGTTTTGAGCATCAACCGTATGCCTGATCCTGGGCCAACCCTGACTCACTTACTTGTCAGCCTGCTGTAAGAGTTGTAATATCAGGCAATATGTGTCGAGTCCTACCTGATCGCAAGCAGGGATGCTGTTGCGATGTATGCAGCACTGAGTCAATGCGTGCGGTGGGGCGCCAATTCGACCACACGCCTCAAGAAGCTCAAAGACCCAAAGATGTGGTTTGCACCCAGACAGTCGGATCCGTTCTTTTGCATGGGACAGGGTCCTTCACCAGGGGTCCAAGCTATCGCTTCTGAGCTTCAAATGTCTACAACTACGGCCAAAGTTAAAGATTTGTCGGAGAGTGCACTGGCGAGCGCAGCACCTGGGACTCACTGGTTGAGATGGCGAATATGAAAGTATACGTGGCCTAAAGACTGTAAAGCCCTGCCAAACCCTGAACCCTATGGTCAAAGCCTACGCCATAGACCCTATGAGCTATAGTCTAAACNNTATTCCCCTATATAACCCTCTTTAAGGAGTTTAGACTATAGCTCCTATGACCCTATGGTCGAAGAGAGCTTCCTGAGTACCCAGAAAGCCCAATGCCCCTTTAATCAAGGAATACTATGGCAGGCCTTAGATCATACCGTATAAATCCTACAATTTTTCAATATATACAAAGGGTATGGGGCTTCCTGAGCTCTATCATTTATAAGGTGTACTCCTTACCCTAAACCCTAAACCCTAAACCCAAGGGGCGGTGGGCTTCCTAAGTTCCAGCAATTTCCCATCAGCCTCGGGAAACGGCGACATCCACCACCGGCACGCTGTGACCCTGCAGGGTCTGCTCGGAGAAGCCTCAATTTTGCAATTTCGGAGCTGCCCAAAATTGGGGTTTAGGGTTTTGGGGGGCCCTCTGAAGGCATTTCTAGCGTTATGGGTAGGTACATTGGGATGTACATAGGTTAATGCTTTTCAAACTTTTCCAAAATGAAGGCCCTTTTTGGTGATCCCCCAAAAAAGAACTGTGGCTTTTGGGGGTCCATGTTGGTTTCCCCCCTATCTCTGAAAAACTACGGCTTAAGGCTTGCCGCGTAGGGTGCGGCAACAAGGCCTAGTTGTTGGGTGCTGCGGCCTAGAACCGTGACAGAAATTGCAATCGTTCCTTGCTATCTATGCCTTTGAGAGCCTCCTAGCACACGAACTACAGAATATACATTACCCATACTCTAATTCACCCCCAAGAAACAAAACTAATGCTGGACCAAAAGCAACAGCTCTAGCATCAAAGGTCTCCTAAGACGTGGCATGTCGGGCTTCGAGTCCAGGCTGTGTTTAGGGTTTAGGGGTTAGGGTTCAGAGTTCAAGGTTTAGGGTTTAGGCTTTAGGGTGTAGGGTTTAGCCTTTAGGGTTTAGGCATTAATCTGGGAACCACACTCAAGAAGCCCTGGATAAGGTTAGTTTAAAGAGTCCTTCAGAAATAAGCCTAAACCGTAGCCCTGTACCCCAGGTACCTCATACCTCGGAAATTACGATGCTCTAGTCTACTGAGGTCATGCCGGAACGAACCCAAAACGTAAAGCCTGCTATAGCTTTGTTAGTTTTTGCGGGGGGGCGTCTATGTGAAGATCAGCTACTTCGCCAGGAAGTAGCTAGGACAGGTGTAGTGACGAAGAGAAGCTCGCAAAGGATTTCTGAATGACTTGCCATTGTTAAAGATACCTGTGCCCCAAGCCTTCAGGGTAAACTATATAGGGTTTGGGGTTCCAACATGACCTTTAATTTCAGCACTCAGTCACCCCTAACGACCTTCCAGGGGGTACACTTGTTGGACACCAACAAGGCACGTTACGGAACTCCAGTGCAATCAACATGAAAAGTACAGGAGATTATCATACTGCAGGATATTAGCTGACTTGGCATTCGCCTTACTTATCCTGAAATTCCTACAAACCCCTCTACAGTCCCAGTTCCTATGTCCTTTTCCATCTTGTTTTCCGTTGCTTATGGATTGTAACTCGGGTTTGTTGACGCAGCAAGAACCCCGAAACCCAAGCAATAAACCCTAGCAACAAGGTTCACGGTCTAGGGTGTAGGCCCTAGCATCCTCATGGAGTACAGTCTAGATTAGGGTTTAGTGCTCGGGGTTCAGGGTATAGGCCATGCAGGAAGAGAAAGCTTTAGGGGTTCGGGGCCCTACATCTTAAAATCCTCAACCATAAACCCTAAACCCTAAACCCCAAACAGTGGTCCCTTAAACCCCCAAACTTGAGACCCTATGCTGGATTGAAACGAACCCAACTTGGCGGACCCTAAACATACACCTCAAACCCCAGACACTAAAAATCATGCATCCTCAGGGTTTATTTTAGACCTTTCGGTTTAGGGTTTAGTGTTTATATTTTAGAGTCTTTAGAGCTTGGGGCTTGGGGCTTACGGTTGCCCGGAGCCTTAGCACAAACATTTCAGCCTACATGCAGAAATGCCGCGTAGGAAATGGGAGAACTGAACTGGGAATTTCTCAAACTTTGGGGGGGCTTGACAGGAGAAACCCGAAGGATTTAGCCCCTATTGAATGAGAGAGAGAGAGAGAGAGAGAGATATATATATATATATGTATAAGATAAACTATGCCTTGAGAAAAAACTCCCAAAATGAAAACCTGCCTGAGCGGTGCGCAGTTCGTAGATTCTCCAAACCATGGGTTTAGGGCTGAAGGTTTCAAGAATGCATCCCAATATTCCAGGGGTATAGGAGTGAGGGAAACCTGAATGTGGAGAACAATCCAGCCAATTTCCCATGCAACTTGGTGCAGCTTCCTTGTGCTGGAAAGGTGCTCTCCAAATCGAAAACGCGGACCTTGAAATGGAGGTGTGCAGAAAGCTGTGACAAAAAAGCGTCCCCAAGTAAGGTCATACTGTTTGAGAGACGCGTTCCTTCATCCAATTTTCTCCAGATCACAAGGCCTTTGATCTATCCATTCCTCCAAAAACCACCATACACCGCACATGAACGGCACACAAGAAAAGGCCCATAATGTAGATTCCCTAAATAGGGAACCCTAATATACACCACCAAATACTATTATCCATATTATGGGGACCCCCCAAAAAAGTAGCCCTAAATTTGGGAACCCCCAAAATTTGCAAGCCATGCTGGAAAAGCTGTCCGACGTCTGGTACTTTAGTTTCAAGCAGCTACGGCTCATGACGTTCCTTTCTCTATACCCCAACTGCTTATAGTCCCCCTTAAGTAGATAGAATACGAGATATGTGGGGATCTTATTCTAAGAAGCCCAAAGTAATATTCTATCTACTTAAAGGGGACTATATTCCAAATCTCTAAATCTCAGTCGCTACTCTAAACCCTAAACCCTAAACCCTAAACCCAGGCCAGAGATGTCAATGATTCGGTTGACGGGTTCTGTTCACTCGGCCGCTTCTGCATCGCTCTCTAAAATCCGGTCTAGGGTTGAGGGATTGGGATGTGGGTTTAGGGTTTGTGGGTTTGGGATTAGGGTTTACAATAGGTCTTTGAGATACCCACCTCAGGAAGGCTGCCAACTGACTTGGACCTATATGGTGCTGCTGGAGCTACCTGTTCACTCGTACCTAAAATCTAGACCCGCAGGCAAGCCCAAGCAACCACATAAACTGGCCATTTTGGAATAATTTCAGAACCTGGAGTTACGCCCCGCCAAGTCTCCTTTCTAAAATCACCATTGGAGGGGGGAGGGCCAAGCCGCTGAGGTCATTATAATTCTCGGAATTTGCAACTGCTTGTGCACGTCTTTATTACGGGTTAGGGTTTCCGGCTTTGTTGATCTTTGGGATTTAGGATTTAGGGTTTTAGGGCCTTAGGGCTTAGGGTTTAGGGTTTTAGGGCTTAGGATTGTAGGGCTTTAAGGCTTAGGGCTTAGGGTCTGTCGCAATAATTAGAGCAAATAGGAATGCGGTTTCGGGACATAGCTAGGTTGAGGTGTTGCGCCAGAACCACAAGCCATAAGACTCACCCAGCACTTCTGCTCCTGCTGCTTCTACTGCTTCCTGTCTTCTTGCTCAAAACGAAACTGCAGCTTTTGAGGGACTTTAACTAAGTTCCTATAATGTGGGAACCTTAATATCTACTGAATATCCATTTTATGGTAACTCAGACCCTAAACCCTAACCCTAAACCCTATATACCCATAGTATGGTAGCTTAAACAAAGTTTCTTAACATCAGCTCAGACCATTGCAACCTCTTCCCGGGATGCAAATTTGGGAGGCCAATTTGAGAATCGCCCGCATGACTGTTGACTTGCTAGGGTTTAGGGTTTAGGGAAGGGCGCCTTTTGGTATGGGAAGCAATGAAGCCGCGCATGGTTGGGAAAGAGTAGGCCACTAGGTTGTCAGAAACCAGCGTCTAGGTTTGGGAGAACGCCGCTTGTACAATCCTCTGCGCTTAGGCTCGACAAAGTTATCCCCTCCCCCTAACAGGCCCTAACATTGCAACCCCCCACGCCCTTCATAGTAAATGTCTCGTTGTGGTATACTATAACATCTTGGGAATATCGAACAGCAAAGGGGTGGGGTTTTAGTACTAGGGAGAGGGTGATGATTTTTGCCAATGTCATTCCTTCGGTGCTTTTTGTTTGTGCTTATACACCATAACATATATAACACCTTTCTGGTTGGATAGAATATTGCTGCAAGTATAAGATTGGACGACTGTTGGGGTGGGATAAAAGGTACAGGTAACAAGAGAAGCCCGGCGCCTCAAACTGCTTCAAACCGCAAACCTGATCCCTGAACCCCAAAACCCACACTTCATTTTTTATAGTCTAACCCCAATCACCTACAGCTTAGTAGCAATTACCCCATAGTTAAGAGGCGCAACCCATAAAACGGTAGGCAATTGGGGTTACAGGTACACTCAAACTCTGTACTGCCCTTTGGTTAGCTAGGAACGAAGGAATGGATCCCTATAGTAGTCCCTATATAACCCGTCATAGTAGTTTCCATTTTCTTTTCCATTCCTTCACTCCCAGCTAACCAAAGGCCAGTGTAGCGATATACCTAGAGCCTCGCCACGAACCCCATGTTTGTTGGCGCTAAGTGACAAAGCCATCTTCCGCGCCAGTAGCCAAGAATCCGGCGCTTAGGAAGTCCTCGCTACTCAGTGTCCAGGGTTTGGGGTGGTTGGCATTAGGGTCTGGGAATGTAGGTTAACTCTAACCTCATTTATCTACAGCTTTGTGCGTTCTACCTCGGATTTAAGTGGCTGGATATAATTAAGTCCTAAGGTGTAGGCATTCGCACTTGCCGGCACCGCTTCATTAAGAAGTGGGTCGTGGGCTTACGAGTTATGGACCCTAAACCCTAAACCAACAAAAAACCTAAACCCTAAACGCTAAAACCCTAAACCCTAAAACCCTCAACCCTTTCGGTTGAGCGTTGCAGGGTATAGGGTGTGACTTCGGGCTCAAGGGGGTTGCATAAGTATAAAAAGAGGTGCCAATACAGACCCTAATACAGCTGTAATCCTTATTCTAGGGACCCTCCAAGAAGGATTCCTAATCAATCTTTGGAAGCTTAAACCTCTGTAAATGCCTGTAACGTCCCTGCATACCCCTAAAAATTATGCAGTCATTTTAACCCTATTAGAGGGGTTCCTAATTCCTTACACCTTAAACCCTAAACTGTGCTGCTATTTAGGAACTTAATGGAAATTCCTAGCACATAACTCCATTGTGACAACTTAATTAGAATTCCTCACAGCCACCCCGTGAACCTCTAAACCTTAACCGCATTTAGGGGATTCAAGCCCTAAACCCTAAACCTTGGGGTATGGAGTTGAGGGGTATGGGTACTTGTAAGAAGTTTCTCCGTGAGCTTCAGCAGGAAAAAATCTTGGGAGAGGGTTTAGGAACCAGGGTTTAGAGATTCGGGCTTAGGGTGACAGATTAGGGTTTAGGGATTAGGGTTTAGGGTTTTTGGGGTTTAGGGTTTTGGGTTTAGAGGTTTAGGGTATTTGGGGTTTGGCAAGACGAGGTCTGGTCTGTTGATGGATTGGGAGGACCCGTTTTGTTGCGCCCTTGGCTACGCAAAACATTAGGGTCTAAGATTGTTTCTTCGTTCACATACTTTACCAACTTGTGTCTCAACATGGTGGCTTGAGGGTTGGAGCTTGCAGCACGAGCGAGGAAAGCTTGCCCATAATCAGGCGTATGTCTGAGGCTTCAAGTGTATATCCATATGAGTCATACAGTATACCCCATAATAGTCACCTCTATAATGCTCCCCTATTTCAAAATCCCCTATATAACCTCCCTTCAAGGAGTGTAGACTCGAGCTCATATGTATGTTACGTCAAAATTGCCTGTGGGGATCTCTTGGGGGTCATGATTTTGACAACCCTTCTTGCCCAAGGGGCGAAGTAGTTTGATCCCAACTCTCTCTGGTATTTTTTCGGTTTAGGGGTTTAGGGTTCGATCCCTTGCCTATGGGGGCTGCTACCTGAAGCTCCGGTAGGATCCTCACATACCCCAAACCATAGTGACTTAAACTTCAAAATCCTAGAGCCCTGACCCCAAACTTTAAACCCTCGGGGCCAAAGCAAGCCTAGCAAAAGAAAAACACGGCAGGTGAATACACCAGGAGGGCAGAAATATTTGGGATGTTTCGGTTCGGCCCTATATACTCTGAGACTTAAGCCTCTAATCCCTCCCTTACCTAAGCCTGTTTGCCTAGGGGGTTAGCCCAGACCCTAGATCTGGGTTGCCGTTAAGGAACTTAAATCAAGCTACTACAATGGGTATATATAGTAAATAATAGGGTTTCCCCAGAATAGTAACTCAAATTAAGTTCCTTAACAGAAACTCAGAAATTCCAGCACTTCTGGTAGGGAGCGCTTTCCCTGGGTTCCCTGCTGTGTCTTTCTTCATTGAGACTGTCATGAACAAAGACCTTGCTTTTTCATAACCTGGAACATTCAACAGAAAACACAAAGCACCCAAATCTTTAGGATCAACAACTTGAAGCGGCTAAACGGGGAGTTATAGAAGGGGCGTATAAGGCTTATTTATGCCCACATGGTAACTCCCTCCTGTGGTTGCGCTTGAGGTCTTGGCTGTGGTCCCTGAATAATAATACTAATATTAATAATAGTGATAATAGTAATAGTAATAATACTAATAATAGTAATAATAACAATAATAGTAACAATAATAATGTACAAACCCAGAAGGCTGAGAGATTCATAGTTCTAAGCGACCCCTCTTATTGCTTATAACGCTGGTCGCTACATTCATACTGCGCGCAAGTTCTGCATGAGGGTTCTGGTAATGGTCCTTTGCAAGCTGAATGGTTGCGGACACATTACACCACAAAAGGGTCTTAGCCAGAAAAGGGAGCGTGGCCATGCTGAGGTACAGTATTTTGAACAGTTACCAGCGTTGAATGTACTCTCAAAAAACAGTTCCCCCAACTGACCCAGTACCCTACACCTTCAGCAGAATAATCTGCATATGAGCTACAGAATAAACTCCTAGTATCCCCCTTAATCGCACCTGTGGTAGTCCCTGCTATAATCCGCTATATAAACCCCTGAAAGGAGTTTAGACCCTAAACCCTATATAACCCCCTTAAAGGACCTTAGACTACAGCTCATATGCCCTAAACCCTTACCCTAAATCCTAAACCCTACATAACCCCCCTTAAAGGACCTTAGACTATACCTCCTATGCCCTGAACCCTCAACCTTTAAGACGTGCCTTGACCTTAACCATCCCCTGCAATCCTTTTTTGGGTTTAGGGTTTAGGGAGTTCAAACTCCAACAACCCCTGAAAAGATACAACTTAGGGTTTAGGATTTAGGGTTTAGGGTTTTGGACTACCTTAGAAGGACCCCCCACCCTGCAGTATGGTGGTATAGTAGGAATATAAGAAGACCCTAATATAATCCTTCTTATCCCCTGTAGTGACTATTACAGCGTTGGGGGGGCCTCCTAAGATACAACTTACACACAAATCGAGCCCAGAAACTACCATGAAGAGTTTAGGTGAATTGCAAACTCAAGCCGGCGCCATATACTGTTGTGTACAAGGCGGTGCCCCCAAGTTACACATAGACTGGGTATAGGGTTTAGGGTATGCTTTAGGTGGACCCCCCACTCTGTGATGGTGACTATAAAGGGTAATGGCAACTGTATGATGGTCGTCTTATAGTCCTACCATACCACTATTACAGGGTGGGGGGTCCACCTAAAGTATACTTATAAACCCAGGTGACTACAGCTGATGGGGCTTTAAACCACACTTTATCTCCCTTAAAAACCTGCTGATAACCCGACTCAATAGGGGCCCTCCTTGTAGGATCCCCCGTAACCTAGGACCTAGGACTGCAAAGGGCCCCACTTTTTTTGTGTCGCGCTTCAAAACAAAAACTTGGGACATTTCAAATAGGGAAAGGGTTCCTGGTGGCTCTGGCTCTCGGTCCTCGCCGTCCTCAGCACAACCAGGAATGTGGCAAGACCTCAGCAATTGGTTCGTTATTGGGGTACACTTGAAATCCTAGCTTCGTGTTCCTGATTGGGCTTCAACATACTTAATTGTCTTAAGAGTCTTAAGTTCGAATACCTTATAGGAACTCTATATCATGAAGCCTCAGGATTTCAAAGCCTGACCTAGAAAAGGGGCCAGAAGGGCTAAAAGAAGGGAGGATGAGGTGGGCTTAAGTGAAGGGCGTCAAAAAGGTTCAAAACAATTCTTTGGAAATCCCAGGATGTTACTTTATGGCCTGCGATCGCAGCTACACAAAAGTTGCAATAATCTTCCCTTCCCTCCCCCCTCGCCCCGCTAAGAATGAACATTAGGGTTTAGGGTTTAGGGTTTTGGCCAGCCCCCTTTCCACACAAGCCGCCAAAAGAAGCATCGTGAGGATGCGGTGGTGCGTTAAAAAAAACATGATGTGGCCCTGCAACCATACCAGCATGTCTATGTGGCCCCATCGGCGGCATACCAGGATGTCCATGTGGTCCCATTGGCGGCATGCCAGGAAGATGTCCATGTGGCCCCAAAAACAGCACTCCAGGATGTCCCAGGGACCGTGTGGCCACGCGTGACACTTGAAACTAGGGGATGTGAGCAAACTGTTCAGAGTTTGCGGTTCCAGTGCCAATGCCCTAAACCCAACCCTAAACCCGAAACCTCGGCATGTTGCCGCGTGAGGAAGGGGAAGGACTTCCCTAATCATCAGCTGTAATTTCCTTTGATGCAAAGAAAATGCTAGGGCTGGGGGTGTAAAGACTCTGGGAAGCCTTCAGAAGTGCCAGTACAATCACGGAAGGGCGAATTCAAAATCTAACAACTTAAGCAAAGTAGGTATTTCCAAACAACAAGGGTCCCCATTACAGACCCCTCAACACCATCATCCTAAATCCTTAACCCTAAACCCTAGACCCTAAAACCCTAGAACCTGAAACCTAAACCCCAAACCCTACCCTGAAAGGGGCCTCCCCAATCGTAACCTAAGTTTTCAAAACCTCCCATTTAAATCTACAGGCCTGTGGTAAAAGGAGAAGTCGTAGGGATGCATCGCCGCTTGGAGGACTCAGAAGGCCCAAGCCCTGAATGGGAGTTAAGAGTTTAGGGTTGAGGGTAGGGCCCCTACAAGAAGGATTATCGTATTTTTGGGGTGGTCTATGTTGGGGTGCCCCCATTAGTGGAAACTACCAATCCTATCCGCCCTGCAGACATTCGCCCCCCCAAAAGAAAGCTGCCTGTTGGGGGCGGGAAGGGGGCTGATAAGCAAAGACTGAAAGCTTGTGCTCCCCAAAATCAGGTGCCGTACTGCACACGGGACCTGAAATGGCCCCCCCTTGAAAACCATATCCCTTTACAACTCCATTTTGTTCAGCCCCACACCCTGAACCCTGAACTCTAAACCCTAAATTGAACCTAAACCCCAAACCCTAAACTAAAACCAGCCAAAACCCTGCAAAAGTCCCTAAGCCCTGAACGCGAAACACTGAACCCTAAACCCGAAACCCTACACTGCAACCCGCCAAAACCCTGCAAGTTCCTAAGGTTCAGACCGCAGCGGCAGCAGCCTGTCGGGGCGGGGGGGCGGGGAGGGTTCTCAAAAGAGGGATGCGCCAAAGGATTCTAGGAAGTTAGGGCTTAGGGATTTGGGGTTTAGGGGTTTGGGGTTTAGGGATTCAGAGATTTAGGGTTTAGGCTTTGGGGGTTACATGTAGGGATCCTTTAAAGGGATGTAGGGGTTATATAGGGGTGTATTAAAAGGCTTCCAAAAGATCAGGCGTCCCTTCTTTGGGAGGTCCATGAGACTAGGATTGTAGCATCTTGAAGGTCTCTATTGTGCCTCCTACTTCTAGAAACAGATGCATGGGGCTTTCAAGGGCCTATGAAGGGTCCCCACCAAAGGTTGTGCTAAGTACCGTTGAGAAACACACAGGATGGTTCAAGGCAAGGATATTGTCATAATCTCGCTGTAGGATTTGAGGTTTGAGGTTTTGGGTTTCTAGGATTTGAAATTTTCGAGGTTGTGGGTTTCAAGTTTGGGGGGGGGGGGGGGGGAGCTTTGGCGGGTTTCAAGTTGGGAGCTTTCCTCGAGGTAGCCTGCAGCCCGCTATGTCCTAAGTGATTGCTAGATTCTTGGGGCCTTATGTGAGGACCCGGCACCCAAAATCCCTGAACCCTCGAACCACACACCCTCCCTTCTGCTTGTCTTGCTGGCTCTGAGTAATGAGAACGGGAGCATAGTCCCCATATAATCCCTATGTAATGTGTTCCCATAGTCTCCACTTCCCCCCAGTAAGTTGTCCTTGCTGAAAGTCACCGGATGTTTGCTGTGACTTCGGCGCTCTTCGTGGAGCAAGCTCAGCCCCGAACAGAACGTCTTTTCATTTCTCGTTCACGTACCTGAGTATATTTCATCCAGGCCCAAACGGGCTTCTAGCAAGGCACTTTGCCCGAAGCATAAGCTGCTTGGGCGCTTGGATGCAAGGCAACGATGTAGCTGTAATCCCCAAGCTAAATGAAAAAAACACTATGCTTAATGATTCTTTTGGGTTAGAAAGAACAAAACGAAAAATCCTAAGGCGACTACAGATCTGATGTCTCACGACTTCACAACTTGACATCAGCTTTCTTGGCAAGAAAACATCCACAGTAATATGGCCTGATGTTATAATGATCGAAGATACCTCGGCGCAACCAATGATTTCAAGGACCCCTCCGCCCTGTACGAACATGGGTGCGCAAGCCTGTGAGGGTTAGCGAAACGTTTGAGGACGGTGAAGTTGGTGACGGACCTGAAAGATGGGTGACCAGGACTTGTGGGAGTAGCATGGTGTTTGAATGCCCGAGCTGACAAATGACAAGCAAGCCTGTCAAATACGAAAGTATGCAACAACAAATAATAGTAGTAATATTGGTAGGAATATGAAGGCAAATACCTAAAAATCCAATACGCATAACAGCACCAAACAACAACACTAATAGTGACAATACTAATAATCAACAACGATATTATAGGTGATAGCTAGGGAGAATGCATTGGGGAAGTGGAGGAAAGTAGGTTCTTGGGATGTCTGAGCTCGCACCAGGCCTTGGGTGGGGGCTTAGTAGGAAATAAGGGAGTGTATGTGTGTACGTCATTACATGAATGTATATATCGAGGGTCTAGGGTTCAGGGTTTAGGGTTCGGGCTTAGCGGGGAATAAGGGAATTTGTATGTACATTCGGGGTTTCGGGCACGTTTAGGGTTTGGAATAAAGAAATATGCAGGTTATAAAGGGAGTATATAGGGATTCACATTCTATTCCCTTATTCCCTACTAACCATCAGTACGTCTAGGGCCTACACTCCCCTAAACTAACATGGAAACCCATATAGACCCCTTTTAGAAGGACTGTAGTCTTTATAATACCTTTTTGGGCTTCCATGTTAGTTTCCGG
>CAJNIZ010019402.1:26556-43333 GCA_905231905.1 Symbiodinium pilosum
TGCTGAAGACCCGGACAGTGCGGTCCTTAGGCCGCCCCAAAAGGGTTTAGGCTTTAGGGCTTTATGGTTTAGGGTTTAGGGTTTAGGGTTGAGGGTTTAGGGTTAGGGTTTAGAGATTAGGGTAGGCTTGAGGGATTAGAGATTAATGTTTGAGCTTTTTCAAGCTTTCCAGATTAGGGTTAAATGTTCGAGGGTCTAGGCTTCCGCCTTCCGTAGACCAAGAATGCAAAACAAGTTGTTGGGGGGGGGAAGATTGTCAGGATAATACAGATTCAGGCCTTGAGGGATTCGTGTTGTAAGGTTGCAGCGAAGTCCTGAAAAAAATGAACGGATTGTAAATACCACCGGAACGCACAGCCCGGTGACTTCCCAATCCTAAGCCCCCGCTACACCTCAACGGGTGAATCCTAAACTTAAAACAACGAAGCTCTGAACTATCTCCTCCTGGTTCCCAATCCACTCTCCCATTGATTCTCGGGAATATCTTCCTCTATCCATTCCTCATCCCTATATCCCCTACTAAACCCTAAACTTCCTCATTCCCATATCCCCTACTAAACCCTAAACGCTACATAAGCCACCAGTAGCAAGGTGCGGAGGAGCTGGTCACCACATGATCTCCCCCGGCTCCGAAGCACATGGACCTCATGAGCTGGAAGGAGTACCTTCTCTTTACCCTGAACCCTAAAAGGGGGCTACTTAAGGCTACTATAGGACTATGAGGATGCTAGGGTTTGTATGTAGGGATCAAAAATAGGTTATAGGGTTTACAGTTTCATTAAGCGTGAAAGGCCGGTGAAGGGTATGGTGGAGTGTCTTGAAGGGTTGGGACATGTTTAGGAGCGGATAAAGTTTGCCTAGTGGGCCAAGTTCTTGATATGCTGAATCGGGGAAAGGAACCAGCTTCGAAGTGCATTCCCATAGGAACCCATGCATAAAGACCGAGCCCCCTGAGCCCTGAACCCTAATCAGCCACACGGTTCAGTGGGGGGAGAGGTCGGGGTTCAGGGTTGGGGTTTTGGGTTTAGGGTTTAGGGGTTTAGGGGTTCGGGCTTAAAGGTCATCTGACCCACGAACCCGCACCTTCCAAGAGCGTCACTTTTCTTTATGGCGCAGAAGAGACCAAAGAGTCAATGGGGATCGTCTAGATCGACTCCCACCCACTAAGAATGACTATAAGACTATAAAGGATAATGGTGATGAAAAAAAAACTCCTTGTGTATTCTTGAATTACCACGATTACAGGGTGGGGGGTCCACTTAAGGGAGCGTGTGTCACGGCCTGCTTCTGCAAGTCGTATATTTCCGGGCTCCACCACGTGGACGGTTCTAATCTTCATGAAAGCCGAGAAACCTCCATACAAATCTCAGAATCTGCATGCAACCCATACATTGCTAACCACAAAATCTCCCAACCCGTCCCCTGAACCCAAACCCTAAACCTGAAGCGCTGAACGCAACCCTAGTACCTGGCCCCTAAACCCTATAATCTATACTCTCTATATGCATAACCCAATATGACTATAGTAGCTTCCATTTTCTTTTCCATTATCCCTTTTGTCTCCCCTATATAATGCCCATATAATCTCTATGTGGTCCCTATATAATCCCTATAGAATGGTCCTACAGCCATCCAGTAACAGTCGACTATACGGGTCATGTTAAGGGCTCTGTGAATATGGGGCTTAAGGTCATATTAAGGGCTCTAGAGAAACATATATGTATGGTAGTTTCCCAAATATGGGCACCCCAATATAGACCCCCAAATGCGATAATCCTTATTATGGGACCCTAAAAGGTACCCCAAATTTTTGGAAACTCCCATATATTGAATATCCAACTGTTAATGGGAGCAGTACCCAACCTAAACCCTGAACAGTTTCAGGCCTAAGCCGTAACCAAGAAATGCTGAAACTCTATAGTCCCCCTTAAGAAGATAGAATATGGCTTTGGGTATATTGCAGAAAGATCTCCATATACCCCATATTCTATCTACTTAGGTGAGACTACAGACCCTAACCCCCAAATCTTAAACCCTAAATCCTACACCCTAAATCCTAAAGCCTAAACCCTATAATCTACTTCACAACTTGACAGCAACCTAGTCATCTTGGAAACTCCTCCCCACCACACAACCCTAAACTGTCACCCTTAACTAAGGATCCCCCAGACCCTTCACACCCCAAGACCTAAACCCAACACCCCTGGCTCCTGAACCTCAAGTCCCTAAACGCAATTTGGGACTTGGGGTATAAGCTTTCAGGGCTAAACGCTATCAAGCCCCTGAACCCCTACACCTCTGAACCCTAGACGACTACACCAAGCCCTCAAAACCTAAAACCTCTAAACCCCAAAACCGGACCCCTAGACCCCAAACTCAGCCTGAAGCCCTTAACCCTTGAAGACCTAAAGCCTTGACTGGCTCTTTTCCTTCTGGGGTTCAATCAGGAGTCGGAGAACATGACCCGACATAACGCCTGCACAGATATATATTATATACATATATATGTATATAGTCCTTTTTGCTAATAACCCTAAGCCCCAAACACTATACATTCGTTATGCCCTGAACCCCCCCCTGACCCTAAACCCTGAATCCTAAACTTTGTGTATAAATATGTGTATTCCCTTATTCCCTACTTTACCACCCCAGAAGTTTCTCAATCAGGAAATTTTCCTGTGTAGTGAGGGCCAGACATGATGGCCTTTGCATGCGCTGGCCGCTGGGCGACAACCTGCGGAAAGCTCTTTGGGGTCTGGCAGGTGTAGGGTTTGGGGTTTTAGGGTTTACCCCAGCGTTTAAGGCTTAGGGTTTGAGGTTTAGAGATCGGGGTCTGGGGTTTAGGTCTTAGGATCTAGGATGCCAAGTTCAGGATTTAGAGTTTAGGGTGTAGGTCTTGATGTTTCAGATTATTCGTGAGTTCCGGGTTGTTGTGGGGATTGAAGGGTTCAGCGTGTTGCGGGTTTTTGCGACTTTGCGGGTTCAGGGTATTTGGGTTCAGGGGGTTTAATGGCGTAGGTTGGTTTGGGGTTTTCGGGATTCGGGACTCATTTCAAGAAGCTTTGGGTTTGCCCGATGATAAAAGATGGGCAAGAAAATCAAAGATGATCTGGAAGCTGTGCTAGGTTTAGGGCTGCCGGTTCAGGGTTAGGGTTGTAGGCTTTAGGCTTCAGGCGTTAAAAGGTTTGGGGCGTCTTGCCCAGATCCCCAAGAAGATTTAAAGCTTAGATCCCCTACAATGTCGAGAATTCGAGAGGCATCAAATTATATGGTCATTTCGTGTCAATGTAGGGGATCTAACTTTTGAGACACTCCCAGGGGTGCAGATAGGGCTTAGGTAGTTGAGGCTTGTGGGCTTTTGGGAATGAGGGGTACCAGATTTTGGGGTTAGGATTTGGGGTTCGAGGTTTAGGGGTTCATGAAGCCTGCTTCAGGTGATTCGTCCAAATAGTAAGACTTGGGGCTCGGGGCACATCATACAAATACCCATCTGCTGCACTACTTTTCTTATTTCAACGACAACTACCTTTACTGTACCTCACTTACTGATGCTCTGTTTGCTGTTAGTTTTCTTAGTACCGAATATCAGGGTGATGATCACTACTGCGATTCAAAGCCAGAGAGGAATGAAGGAATGGATCACTCGGTATGCCGGGAAGGGCACGTTTGGTATCTTATGTGTGTTTCTTGCCTCGCGGTCTGCACACTGAACCCTAAATCAGACTAGTACTTCTAGTATAAGTAGTACTATTACTATTACTATTGATATTGCTTTACTACTATTATTGAATGATGATGGTCTTCACGAGTCGCTTTTTGGCATTATCTCGTGCCTCAATCTCATCTGCGCCATGATCTGTGTCGGGCACGCCGCGTTCCTCAGGCACTCGGGCAGCTTTTGCTTTCTGCACTTAGAGGTCTAGGCAGCATACTGGCTTCTGGGGCATGTGTGTAGGACTCATGCGAAACACCCTCTTGGTCGAAATCCCATGCAGCCCCATGAAGACTGAACATGACTGAATCGGAAGACGGAGAAGATTTCTGATGCTTAACTGGGTTGGCCCCTAAAACCCTTTGAAAAATATGAATGATAGGGTCCCCTATTAAAGCAAGTAGGGAAGACATTGAACATCCCAGGTGTCTACCCAGTTAACATAACTGTGGGGTCAATTCTGTTGTCATCTGTGCACCATCAAGGACATGTTGGGAACCCCTCCAGTAAACTTAAACGCGGATGCGAAAGGGGAGAAGGGGCAGGTCAACGAAGGAAAGGAACGAAACAAGTAGATATAGTAGTTGGGGTTCCCCATTGAAGTAACAGCCCGCATCATCTAGACTAAAGATGGGATTTGCAAACTAGATGTCTGCAGCTTGGAATGCATAACTCCTTATATCTCATGAAAACCCTAAACGTTAAAAACCCTAAGCCCCTAGACCTTAAACCCTAAGCCCTATACCCCTAAACCCCAAACCCCGAAATCCCTAAACATCAAAACAGGTCGCCAGCGCTGTCCGCCGAATGCGGAAGATGGACAATGCACCTGATCCATGGTACGGATAATGGAAAAGAAAAAATGGAAACTACAATTAAGGGTTTGGGGATTTAGGGTTTAAGAATAATGGAAAAGAACACGGAAACTACTCTATTTTGTAGGGCTATATAGGGGTAATATAGGGTTAATAGGGGCACTGTTCGGGTTAATTGGGGTAATATCGGGGTAATGAGGCTTGGGCCATTGCGACATCAAGGTCTCTAAATATCAGGGTTTTAGGGTTTTAGGGTTTAGGATATTAGGTTTAGGGTTGGAGATATTAGGGGTTAGGGTTTAGGATATTAGGCGTTAGGGTCAGGGTTTAGGTTTTAGGGTTGGGTTGGTGTTCATAGTTCACAAGATATTCGATTGAAGGGTTTCAGCTTAAGGTGTGCAAGCGCACCCATGCAACTAAACCCTCCTGGCCAGAAAGAATAATTACAAACATACCATATACAATAGAATTATGATTTAGAGTAGCTTGCCTGGGCATTCTTGCAAAATCTCCTTGTGTGGTTCTGCCGGTACAAGGAGAAGATTCACCTCCCGTAGACTTCCCGGAGACCTCCAAAATAGGTGCTATTGATACGCTTTGGAACTCAGTGTCGGATAATGTGAACCCCCGCAATGTCGCGAATCTCCGAAAACGACATTGGAAGGGATCCGGAAACTTGCCACAGCTTACGTCCTGAGGAAACCCTCGTTTTTGCCGTGTTTCTATACTATCCCATTTTAGCCCTGTTTCTATACTCGAAGGACAACGCTTAGGGCGGTTTTTTGAGCTAGGCGAAATTGGTTGTTTCCCCTTAGTAACTAACCCTCCAAACCAAGGTGTCAGGGGTTCCTTGAGGAACTCAAGGAAATGTCGATGAAGAGCTAGCAGTGGATCCAACTACTTAGAAATTTAACCCCCAAAGCCCTACATGAGCCATTGTCTAAACTCCTAGTATCCCCCTTAATAAGCCCTATGGTAGTCCCCAATAGAATCCCCTATATATTCCCCTTTAAGGAGTTTAGACTATAGCTCACATATCCATAACAGCAACATTATGCATCATCATCATAATCTTCATCATCCGCATCATCGCCAAGAGCAAATTTTCTAGTTTTCGTCACAAAGATAGCGAGAGCAAGAGTAAGCAAGATTGCTTCACATACAACATCCCAAGCAAGGCCAGTCGCTAGCAAAGGCACCCGGCAGTTGCTATCATAAGAGTAAAGCTGAAGCAAAAAGCAGTAAGCAGTTATGTTTGCACGCACTCGTCATGATAAAAGTTCTGCTACAAGCAAATGTACCAAACGTACTAACACCATAATGCGAATACCACTACTTCTACTGCACATCTATACATGTATAACACAGTCTCCATTTCATGTTGCGTTTTTCTGTCCATTTGATTTTCCACGATTCCAAGTGTTGAGGCCCATGAACCCTAGACCCTTCACCAATAATTCATAAGAGTGGCGGTTATTGTTAATACTAACCAGAACATTCCTAACACTAATACAAGGCAATGCCCCAAGTCAAACAAGTTGTTCAAAGGTCATGTCTACAATAATATTTGGGGAATTATAACCGTACATATCTGGTTATAGCCCACCTGAAATCCAACTTATAGCAGAGGTGCCCTCCCTGTAACCCTGAACCACAACTCCCAAACCCCAAAACCCTAAAAAGCTGGCCAGGCCAAAGGCCGTTTTTGCAGCCAACGGCGAGAATTTCGTAGGGATCCTCCTGCAAAGCCTCTCTGAAGCATAGGACCTGACAGGCGGCTAGGGTTTGGTGTGTAGCGTTCAGGGTTTAGGGGTTGAGGGAAATGCAAGACTGGGCGCGTCCTTGTATCCCTAGAATAAATACAGCCTACAAACCCTTACAGACTCGAGTACTAGCCCATAATCAGTACCGTGGACAAATGATTCGAACGAGGTTTGAAGGGCTCCTACTATGGGGTTGAGGGCGGATTCGGACTTCAATTTCGGGTTTGGGGATTTATCCTGCTTTATGATTGAGGTGCTTCATGATTAGCGTGTAAGGTTCGGCGCCGTTCAGGGGTGTAGGGTTTGGGGTTGGGATGCTGGGGCCTTCTTCATGGTTTTGGGTTTAGGGCTTAGGGTGCAGAAAATTCAACTCTAGGGATACGGGTATGTACGGCTTGGGGTCTACCTAGACCCTCATAGCCTACCCCTTTTGCGGGGTACCTAACTTTATGCCTAGTACCTTCTACACACAACTCTTTTTGCTAAACCCTAAACAACTGACAAGGAGGTTAGACTGTAGCTCATTTGAGATTTAAAGCTATAGCCCCTAAACCTAAGCCCTCAAATCCTAAACCCTAAAGCCCAATATGATCCCTACATAACTCCTATATAAATCCGATATAAACCCTTTTAATCTGGTGTTTTCTAAGCTAGAGGTTGAAGATCCAACTTTTGTGTCGGCTAGCAAAGTGGGTCGTGAATCCAGCTAGTACATGGAAGTTTCCCTAAATTACTGTTCCCAAAACGGAGAATTTATATAGGGCCCCGTATTATAATAGGAACCTAAATATAGGACCCAGTATTGACAGCATTTCAGGACAATCCCCACCATGCTCTGGCTACCCTTATTTAGGTTTTGGGTTTAGGAGGGCGTGGGGGGTTTAGGCTCAGGGCTTTAGGCTTTTGGCGGTTTGATCTTTAGCTGTTTGATGCTGGGGGGTAGATCGTAGGGCAGCATCCAGAATTGGAAGAGCGTCTTTTTGGGATTCTGTTCAGAATTTGAGGTCTGTAAACTTCAATGAGACCTCGAAAACAGGCAAAACTATGGCCCAAAACCATAAACCCTTAAACCCTAAACTAAACATAGTCAAACAGGCGCTTGCTCTGCATACTTCGGGGGCCTACGTGGTGGCTGCTGGATTTGCCAGCCAGGGGTCTTAAACAATCCTAGCTCCCTCATACTGATGCTGTTCAGGGCTTAGGGTCAGCCTGCATGAAACATCCTCCACCCATAGTGGCATGTCTGGATTTTTTGGGTGAGGTGGGGTGTTTAATTTCAGTCAGAAGGGAAGATTTTCTTTTTTTCTCCGAAGCGGGAGTCTAGGTTGCATCAGGCTACCTGTTTCCTTTGTTTGTTGAGAACCAGAGGGACATCAAGTGTACTGACCATAGGCAGCGATTGAACCCAACATTTATGAAAGCTTGCTTCTCTTGAACGCCCCATGATCTTCTTGGTGATGGCATGCATCTGTTATCTGCACTCTGCGTCAGCAGCGGCGCATAGATCCGACATGATATTCACGTCGGCAGACTTCTTTTGCAACCCCTTGCTTATTGCCAAACTTGGCAACGGCACCTCGCTTCAGGACTGTAATCTGTAGGGCAGAGAGTCCTGCCGCAAGTTGCGAATCTGCACATCCAAACCTTCCTTCTCATATTGCAGCCTTTTCCGAGCTTTGGCGCCTAAGCTTGAAGTTCTCCGGGATCGGAGCTTCTCAGCCCTAGACCCTAAACCAACGAAATCTGCAGGAAAAGCCAAGCGCAAAACGGCGGACACATGAGACCAACTTCAACCCACCATCGCACAATCAAGTGTTCATGCTCCCTGCCACAGGGGCCCAAACCAGAAACCTTGTAAGCCCTTCGGTCTACCTCTTGTTTGGGTCCCAAAAAGGAATTCTGAGGTCTCTGGTTCATCCTGGTTGGCAAGGAACAGCAGTGTCTTTCTCAAAGTGCCGAGTTTGGCGTCAGTCTCATCAGGGTCTTGAAAAAGAAGCTAATTTGGTAGTTTCCCAAAATAAGGGGACCCCAATATAGACCCCAAAATACTATAGTCCTTATTATTGGGACCCCTAAAATGGTACGCCTAATTTTGGGAAACTCCCATTTGGGACCATCTTCGGACTTTCAAGGAGTCTTGGTCGCGTTGTAAAAATCCGCGCAAGTTCTGAACACAAGAAGAACCCCAGCATGAAATCCTTCACCAGGCCGGTCCAATCCACCCCTGTACTATGAGCGTTACTTAAGGGAATTGAGAGCTAAGCAACCAAACCCTTAACCGTACCTGGGCCCCGATACCCTACCACCTTTTCTGAGTATGTTTCTTGGTATATAGAACGCATGAGGCGTTCAGCCCTTAAAAAAGTCTAGGGTATACAGCTCTAGGCGCATCTTAATCCCTAAACCATAAACCAAACCCTAGATCCTGAACTTTAAGCCCGAAACCTAAAACCCAATTCCAAAGCCTAAGCCCTAAACCCCAAAACCCTAGACCCCCAGATAGCACACCTCAACCCTAAACCTCAACCCCTTTCTGATTGCTCAAGTGCCGGCGAGGCACTGTGACGGCTCCATCTGAAGGTTTCAAGGTAGGAACCCCGGTGTCGCCTTGCAAGGGCTATGAGGTTTAGGGTATTTAGGATTTAGGGTATAGGGCTTAGGGTTTAGGGTTTAGTGCTTAGGGTTTAGGCTTTATAGGGGTTCCCAAAATAAGGGGTACCTTGTTGGGGGGGTCCCCACAGTAAAGTTTATAGTATTTGGAGTTCTAGATTGGGGGGCTGCTTAGGATTTAGAGTTTACGGTTTATGTTTAGGGTTTAAGCTTTAGGGTTCAAAAAAGGTGAAAGATGGATTATGTTCAGGGTTTGGGGGTTTGTAAAGTCATAGAAAGCTTAAGAAGGGATTCTGTTTAGGGTCTAGGGTTTGTGGAGTTATGGAAGGGTTATATAAGGACTATGTTTAGGGTTTAGAGTTTCTGGGGTTTAGGGACAGTACCCCGACAACGTCTCGCAAATGTTTTGGGGGATGACCTTCAAAGGGTATTGGGGGGGTCATATAGGAACTACGGGTTCCCTTGAAAGGCTTACATGGGGATCAGGCCCCATAAATAAGGCAAGAAAGGGATTGCATACCGCTTAGGGTAAACAACGGGGACCCAAATTAAAAGAAGCTCCAAGATGAAACGGGAACTGTGATGCATAGGGCCTCTAGAGGGAAGCAGGATGCAGTGCTTAGATTAGGACAAAGCGCGACCAGGACTTCAAACCGATCAATACCACCTGAGCCGTTGTCTAAAGTCCTAGTATCCCCCAGAACCTCTATAATAATCCCCTGTGAAATCCACAATAAACCCCCCTTTTAAGGAGTGTGGACTATGGGTCACCTGAACCTTTGAGAAAGTTTGAACTGGAGCTTTGTTCCCAAAAAAACCTTGGGACTGCCTCGGGTGTTGGTCTTGGGAATTCCTGCAAGGGCTTGAAATCCCATATTACCCTTATATAACCCTGTCATAATACAGGAGTTTCCTTTTTCATTTCCATTATCCCAATAGAACCAGTATATACCCTATATGATGTAGTAGTTTCCATTTCCTTTTCCAATATCTCATCAGAACCCCTGTATATCCCCTATGATGATATAGTAGTTTCCATTTTCTTTTCCATTTACCCTAAACCCTAAACCCCTAAACCCTAAACCTATCTCAATAGAACCCCCAGTATAACAAACATCAAGAGTTTTGGAGGCTCGCGGCGCCTCCTACATGTTTTTGAAGCAGGCAGTGAGAGCTGGGGTTGAAAATCTTTGGGTTTTAGGGTTTAGGGGTTTAGGGGCTTATGGTTTTTAGGGGTTTAGGGTTTAGGGGTTTTGGGCTTAGGGTTTTAGGGTTTAGGGGTCAGGGCTTGGGGTTTAGGGTTTAAGGTTTAGGGGTTTAGGGTTTAAGGTTTACAACAACCCAACTAGCGTTTTGGGAGAGCTTGCCTGCTCGCTCTATTCTCCTCCATAATGCAACGTCGCCAGTCTTCTTCCTGAGTTGTCTGAGTTTTGGAGTTTAGGGGGTTTAGGGTTTCTCAAAATAGTCGTGGTAGTGTCCACAAATGGGGCGACCGCGATCTCAACCAGGAAATACTGTTACATAGCCCTTATTCTGTGGAACCCAACAACTTGTACCCCTAACTTTGGAAAACCCTAAACCCTAGACCCTAAAACCCTAAAACCCTAAAACCCTAAATCCTACACATATCCCATGGGTTGCTGAGAGCCGCCCATTTGGAGAAATCCGCCTTTTGACCGCACATCTTGGAAAGCTAGGGGATAGACCGCCATTGTAAGGGTTTAGGGTTTAAGGTTTCAAGATTTAGGTCCCTAAGCCCTACGTAAACCCTAAATTTTAGGGTGTAGGGTTGAAGGTTTAGGGTGTAGGCTTTCAGGTGTAGATCGTTGGCTTGACGAACTGTATTTGGGCGTTTCCGGAAATTCTGGGTCCTGTTTTCGCGGTGCCATAATAACATTGACGTGTTTTGGGGGAATATATAACAGGGACTCTTTGTTCGGGGGAGAGTCTCGTGTCACGACCCACGGCAGTTTGGGGAAGCGCACTCATAGACACGCGCACGAACACTGAGAAACCCTCACAACGTACGTGATTCGTGCAACTTTGCATTGACACCAACATCGCTTCAGAGCTTGTATGGTTAGGCTTTCTTACCTAGACTCTCCTCCTACCCTCTAGGACCCAACTAGCCGCAATCTGGGGCCACATATCCACCAATTAAGGGTACCAGAAGGGTCGCGCTTGGTAGGGACCCACGGGTGCCCGAGGTTCGGGATACCAGGATACCATTTTGGGGGGCGTGCAGGGGAACGAGGGCCTACAACAAGAATTGCTGTATCATGAGGTCTATTATGGCTTACAACCATTTAGGAATACCTTTAAAAGCAGTGCCTACTTGAGGCCCGCAGGTCGTTGCTCATATTTCACCCCCAAGAATGCACTTGTTTCCAGCTTCTTTTCCATTCCTCCATTCCCGACGCCCTAAATCCTTAACCCCAGACCCTAAACCGGCAGCTGGGGGCTCAAGCCGGGAATGGAGCCTTACCCAAAAAGGTTTAGGGCTTTTTTTTTGTTGCCGGACATGTTTTGGCGTTTAGGGTGTAGGGTTTAGAGTTTAGAGGCGTTAAAGAAATGAAGTTTATGTTTCAAATTGTGAGAATTATGATCCTCCTTTACTTAAATAACATATTAGGTGCCATGTTATTCCAAGGGGCCAGGGACCTAAGAGCGGACCACATTTTTGACAATCTGCCATGCGGACTACTTTGGGCTTGAGCATTCAGTTCTTCTGGACACCTAACCTACGTCCTTCCCAAACCTTGCCCCAGTTCTCATTTTGAAGTTGCCTACCAAGTTTGCAGTCATTGTCCCGGCAGGGTCTGGCCTAGTTTAGAGTTTGCATGCTAAGCTTTAGAAATTCATGGATGCCAAGTTTAAGGCTTAAGCTTCAGAAAATACGCTGAATCCAAGCAGACACACAGTGTGGAGGCGAACGTGACAAATCGCTCCTAATTTTTTCCTGGCGTTACAGCCCAAAATACAAGTGCAATAGCAGAAAACTAACACACCACGCTAGCCCCTCTGCAAAACCCTCTAAGATAATCGGGGGCGCAAGGTGTTTGGCGCATCCTTGCCACACTCACTCCAACAAAAAACAAACTTCTCCTCTTCCCGGCCGCCTGCGTACACCCCTATACCCTACATATTCACATGCCCTTAGTATAGGCCGTACCCATATGTACCCTCTATATATATATATGTATGTATACGTACATATATATATATATATACACACAAATACCTATACACCCTATACCCTCATGCCAAAACTCTACACCCATACCTTTGCCGCCCCAGCCACTGACCGTTCTCTTGGAGCGTTGGCCGAAGCAGGCGTGCCTTGCAGGGTGCCTCGACAGACGTACAGTTTTGCCATAGTATTCTAGCTATAGTAGTACATAAGAATAAGAATAACAAGAGTAATAGTAACAGAAGTAAATAAAGGCAATGATAGTTCATAACAGAAATTAAGAATTTTGTTGTGAACCAAGCGTATTGCTTGAGAACATTTCTTCAAGTTTCACTTGGCATGGACGGGATAGGATATATGCCATGCTGCAACGTTCCATCAAAAAGAAGGATCACCCGGGTAGCGACAATCCAAGGGCTCCCGAAGCACCCGGATAATTAGCACACAGTAAGGTTTCTGTAGTCAAGGGTTTGGGGCTTCGAGTCTGGTAGCTGATCACTGTACTCTACCCTACGAGGATGCTTAGGGCGAGTTGCACGTCCTCGACCCATTCCCCAGTTCGGGATGCAAGGTCTCAGTGAGACCTCACAACCCCAAACTCTAAACCTGAGTTCACTGACAAATCCAGGATTCCCAGCCACCTAAGAATAATTCGCAGCCTTTTTTCAGTACAACCTAGTTTTTTCAGGAACCTAGGACCCCCAGAAGGAGGGAAAAGGAGCCTACCACAGATCCAGGGAAGCATGCCATGCTTTCATCAATGCTGCAAAGCTAGGTGGCCAAGAACCTCAATGCAATGCGGGTTCACAAAATCTGTTTTACAATTCTCGTTTCAGCGCCATTCACAGTTACAAAGGCCACCTCTGACCTCTGACCTCCTCCTGGTTCCCACCTTCAATCAACCCCCCAACATGATTGACAAAAATGAATCTACGTGGCACTTAGGACCCCTACTAAGGGTTAACCCTTAGGTACCTATAATAGGAGTATAAGGGAATCCCAGAGGGTTAAGGGTCTAAGGTCCAAGCTAAGTCCCGAGGAGGAATAAGACACATCTGAGAACCCAGCTGCCGTTGGAACAGGGCGCAAGCTGCATCGAATTCCTTGGGCACACGCTGGTGTCTGCAGTGCTCTGACAACCACCCACAGACGATCAACATACACACGCACCTTTTCGAAACCCAGTAAACAAACAACAGGAACCAAAGACTACACCACTTTGTCACCAGCGGAACGCTAACCTTCAACCACATCAAGCAAGCGTCATTGTTCCACATTGCAGGAAGACATCTGTGGGTTACCAAGAGCAAGCCCCCACCAATACCTAACAATACATAACGTGCTAGTTTCCATATTCTTTTCCATGCCCTCATAATGCTATATGGTGGTTTCCATAAATAGGGGGACCTCAATATAGACGCCAAAATACTCAAAACCGTTTTGTAAGGACCCCGCCCTCCCACCCCAAATAGTACACCTGATTTTAGGAAACACCATATTATAAATAACTTATCTACAACTACTGTTGAGTCTAAAAATCCCGCATGACCTTAGTATACTACAGTACTAAACTTCCCAAGGTATAAGGTATTAGGCCCATGCTGGATTTCTAGTATCCACCTTATAACCCAGAAATGCCAGCCTTAGCATACCCCCTCTGCCCACACACAGCCCTGATGAAGCCTGTGATGGGACTCGGACTGGGGGAACTGTAGTCTCCCTTAGGTAGAGTGAATATGGGGTATATAAGGATCTTTTTATATTATACCCAAAGCCATATTCTATCTACTTAAGGGGGACTATAGTTCCTGAAAACCCCATCATGGTTTACTGGCCTTTGGTTAGCAGGGAATGAAGGAATGGAAAAAAGAATGGTAACTACGACAATGGGTTATAAAGGGACTATAAAGATCCATCCCTTCATTCCCAGCTAACCAAGGGCCAGCTTAGGGTTAAGAATATGCCCCAACCCCCGCTCATCACAAATGATCCCTCCTACTGGCACATCTGCAGCTAAGCGTCATCAGCCCTAACAGGGACATGGGGCTGGAGCGGGTGCAGCTAGTAAGAACCCTGTAAAGTCTAGGCCAATTCAGGTCGGTAGTTCCCACATATTTCCTATGTGGGAATGTCCAGTCTTTTTACACCCCTCACGTTCGCCACGTGAATTTGCAAGAACATCTTTGTGGTCATCCCTGAAGCATAATCAAAAGTTCTGAAGCATAAGACACTACTAACAAGTTTCAGATGTCAGGTTTGACCCTCAAACGACACACTATCATTCTCATTCTTACTGTCATTGTCATTACGTTTGGTGTTCTTCTTGGCGTTATCATGAGTATGAGGTATTCTTGTCATGCCTAGCAGTAGTGATCTCATCATGAGTACTGCGTCCCGCAGACCTCGCCCCCTAGCTCCGATGTCAACGCTTACAACGCCTGGGCTGCTGAGGGTTTAGGGTTTACAATAGGGTTTAGGGTTGTACTAGGGCTTAGGGTTTAGGACCCCATCATTTGAGAAAATCCTATATTTTTTAGGGGGCTTTCCGATCCAATGAGCGGTGAGACTTGCTGAGAGCCGCACTGCTTTTGAGGTGCGTCTCGTAATCCTGAGGGAGGCTCAAAGGGTTCACTTTGGGTTTGATGGTTTGAGGGTTGAGCGTACTAGGGTCTACATAGGATTTAAGGGGTTTAGGGTGTAGCTGGGGTTTCATGGTTTTAGGTGCAGGTAGGGCTTAGGAGGCTTCGAGTCACACAGTGCAGCAAAATATTTCCGTATGGTTTTGGTAGGCATTTTCTGTATGACAATTTCCATAGATATCGGGATTGGCTCCCATACAGACCCCCAAACATTATAATCCTGAAAAGTGGGACCCCAAAATGGTACCCCTGATCAAGGGAAATAGCTTTTAAGGTATGCAGTGCCTGCAAAATGCTGGACATTGACCGATTATACCCTACCCTTTCTTTCAGGGCACCTAACTTCATGCCTGGTACGGTCTACATACAGAATACGGTACCCCCCAATAGCGGGGTAGGGTATTGGGGTTTAGGTACCCCAAACCCTAAACCCTAAACCCTAAGCCAGTTAGGCATCAGTTTTGGGATGGCGCGCAAGGAGGTCTAGATGGACTCCACACCATGCTATGGCCAGGGTTGGAGAATGGGTTTAAGGTTTAGGGGGCCCCCTGGAAGGAGGCACTTTTGGCGTCGGCAGTACGGGAAGAGCCCGAAAAGGCCCTTTACGTTCACTCTCTATAGGCTCCTCCCATTGTCTTACCCAGTACCGGTGTAAAGGCTGACGTGTATCTTCAATGTCTGACCACCCTAGTACTGGGTGGGAACGGCCTAAGCAGGCCGGGTGGGAATTTAGGGTTTAGGGGTTTAGGGTTTAGGGCTTAGGGTTGAGGGTTAATAGGGAGGTGCTGTGGGCGAGAACAACTTTGAACATGTGGTTGCTGAAATGTGAACGGTTCTGGAGATTGCTGGGGCGCCGGGGCATTACTTTGCCACAAGCGATTTCTGAGGGCAAATGCTTTTTGAGATCTCCCTAGAGTTTGTCTTCCTTGGCCTAGAATATAGAAGGCACGAATGCAAAACGACGATGCCCTGTGGCAAGCGACCGCAACACCCTGAATTGACCAACCCCTTCATAAATTTGAAGCCGTAAGGAATGCATTGAATCCTTTGATGGAGAAATATGCCGGACAGGGCAACCCAAGGTAAAGCCCTTCATAAAATGAAACTAGAGCTTGGAACATAATCCCCTTGCACCCGATCATACGCCCCGCCACCCCCTGAATGGTGGAATTTCCCACTATTATATACTGGAACCATATCATGTGGGTGCATTTATAATTAGAAGGGGATGGGGGGGATTATTGGTGGGGCAGGCAGAATTAATTTCAATCCTAAACTTGCAAACCCTTAACCCTGAAACCCCAAAACAGAAGTCCTAAACCCTGAAAACCTAAACCCTGAAACCGTAAAATCCTGAAGCCCCGAACCCTAAATCCTACACCCTAAACCTGCAACCCTGAAACCCTAAATCCTGCACCTTCGAGAGCTTAAAAACCTAAACCCTATCATCATCTTGTGCACTATGTTTTCCACTATCCCTACATGGACCCGAAAACCCATAAGCCCTAAACCCTATTAAAATAGTTTCCATTTTGTTTTCCATTATCCCTATATAACCCCTATATAAACCCTAAAACCCCTTAAAGGCGAGAACCTTGAACCATATTAGTTTCCACATTTTCCATTATCCCTATAGAAACCCCATATAAACCCTAAAACCCTTTAAAAAGGTCGAGGGGCGGCCAGGTCTGAAATGTTTTCGCCCCGGTTGACCGCCAAGGTAGCCCGCCGAGAGATCTTCGGCCTACGCGTGGTCTAAGGGTTTAAGGTTTCGGGTTCAGGTTTTTGGGTTTTAGGGTTTAGGGCTTAGAGTTTTGGGGTTAAGGGTTTCAGATTGTTGTTGTAGGTTTCAGGCTGTAGGGGTTAGGGCTTATGGAGGGTATACTGCTACTACTGCTATTACTACTAATGCTGCGACTGCTGCTACTGTAACTAGTGCTGCTACTACTACTACTACTGCTACTACTAGGAAATTATCGCGTATTTGACGGTGCGTGTTTCTTCACTTCACGCGCGTTTTATAATGGTTTCGTGCTGATTTCAGCATT